>WURS02242305.1:0-19584 GCA_011762765.2 Rhinocypha anisoptera | reverse complement strand
CTCTCTCTCTCTCTCTCTCTTTCTCTCTCTCTCTCTCTCTCTCTCTTTCTCTCTCTCTCTCTCTCTCTCTCTCTCTTCCTGCTTCCCTTCCGCTACGATTTATTTTCATTAACCTGGTCAAACTTTTTTTATCGAATCACGATGTTTGGCAGTGCAAAACAGTCCAATTTGAGCTTATTCGATGGCATAAGCGTTTCTTGTTTCCTCACTCTCATTCACTAATCTTCTTAGCAGAGGTTTAGTTTTCATTCTGTTAAATTGTTTACAATTTAAAAATATAAAAAATAAGCTTCAAAGTAAACTTTGCCGATGGTAGATGGTAAGTTGATAGGGAATTATTATTTTGCCAATTGAAGAGAAAGTAAATCGACCCCAACTATAACCAAAGCTCTTCTTATTATGGTATCATTCTAATAACATTGGCTGGTCTAATCTTTGGGCAATTAGTTGGCCTCATGACGGTTTCTCTCTTTTTTATTGCAATAATTTTTTTTCTGTATGACGGCTAAAACATATATAAATCTGATCAGAGATGGACCGTGAGCTTTTAGATGTCATATTGGGCTTTGGGACAACAGTATGAGTGACTCAAGAGCCTCAGGATTCAGTAGAACATTCAAGAAGAAGAGTGATTAGAAAAGCAGTAGAGAAAAAAATGGAACCAAATTGGCTCGGACTGTCCCCGGACTGGACTCATCACGATCTCAAGTTGAGTCCGAGTTAGACAAAGTGAAGCCAAAAGATAAATAATCGTACAATGTGATGTGAATTGAGAAGAGAGGCTCATCTATTTGTGCTTACACTTATCAACGTTGGATGACATTTTCCAATTAATTTTCCATTTGAATTTATTCTAACTCGACTATAGCAATTTATTTTTTTATTGTTACTTTCCTTGTCAACTTTAATTAATGCTTTTGGGTTGATTGAAACAAATTAAACAATTGTGGAGTAATAATTTTGCTTTTGTGATGAACTCAATTTAACTCGCAATCCTAGAGAGGAAATGTTTTTCTTTACCATTGCTAGTTAGTGGCTTTCGTGTAACCAAAGTTTTCTTCAACTTTTTAAAAAATATTTTTTTGTTTGCTACAAAAGTAAACATCGCCACTCCATTGGTTTACAAAGTTTTCTCTCTCTCTCTCTCTCTCTCTCTCTCTCTCTCTCTCTCTATTTTATTACTTGTGAGATTTGGTTATTGACGACCACTGAGTGGGGTATCTGCGAACTTTGAACTTAAAATTGGATTCACATTAGTTACATTGCTTCCGTCTGACTCGCGATGAAGCAGTCAGAATCACTTTGGATAAAATGTGAGTGTTGTTGGCACTAATTTCATGTGACAGACTGTGACACTGGCTGGGCTCTGTTCAGTGGCCATAGAGAGTGGTGGTGGCCGTGTCAACATCACACCGATTGCGATTTTATAATTTTTTAATTAAAAAGTACCCAAGCCAGAGTTTTTTGGTTAGTTGCCCGTCACATACCGTGGGCTAGGCTTCCAGGCAATGTGGCAAGTTACGTGGCGCGTTCTAATTGGATTTTGCACCAACTTTCCACCATCACCAGCCGAGTGGCACTAGCACAACGGAGGTGTCACTCCGAGTGTGCACCATCACTTTGCCCGATCGGCACTTGATTGGAACACATACACACATAGTCCAAGTTTGGCCTCTCTTCTCACCACTGTAGTTAGTTGGTTTGCCTCGAATGCCAAAACAAAGCAGTACATGCATACGCGTGCACTCTTGCTCGTCAATACACACACTTGACCACGATGCCTAGCAACCTCGACATCGGTCTCCACATATGATTGGGGTCCCGCGTGTCCGAGTGCTAATTCATGTTTGAATCTCTCTCTCTCTCTCTCTCTTTCTCTGCGCCTAAGCACCGTAGTGAATGCTTTATTGATAGTGGATTACTTCTGGCTTGCTGCTGCTACCACAGTGCTAATGCAAATCAAGCACGATTATTATTTTATCTATGTGTTTATTAGGTTATGGTATGGGAGAGTGATAAAAGAGTGAAGGGGGAGATAGATAGATAGAGAGAGAGAGAGAGAGAGAGAGAGATGATCTTTTGAGTTAAACACTGGCATGGCGCTTGTTGCTAGGCTTGTTCACCTGTGACGTTGTCCACTTTGAAGCACGTTCGAGGTGTCACCCGCATGCAAGTTAACTTTGGGCACATAGTTTATTATTATGAAAGAGATATGTCCTCTCTGTTCAGGATCTGTTAAGATTCCCAAAAAGATAACAAAGATAACCAATTAGGAAAAGTAGTCTAACCACTTGTCATATAATAATAGTTTTTTAATAAAATAAAAATAGCACATCGCGGTGAAAGTTAATTTTATTAGCGTTTATTACAGTTGAAACCAATTATCTACTTTATGCCGTGCTTGTGTTATGTCAACGTTTTGACTACTCTCGTTTCCCCCCTCTCACTTAGAAGTAAGGAATTTTCTACAATGTCTTATTCTTTGTCTTGATTTTCTGGTGAAACAAGCTTTCAGTAATGCTACTGAGTGGATTTCTCGGTTGCGAAGCTCTTGAGGGTTCCCGAACCAGACGGGAAGATGGAATTTAACTAAACCAAGAGAAAATAGAAAGAAAAACGGTTTCTGGCATTGTTCCATAGATTTATTGTTGCTAATGGCCTCAGGAATGTGTTCACACTTATGGCCGCAAGTTGTCCATTTTCCCCCTTGTGCAATTTTACCAATTTCTCCTGGCACCACCAATAGCCAGCAACTAGCACAGATGAAACACAGATGGTTGGTCTAAAGTTCCAATTGGAAAACTTTAGGAAGCTCCTGTCCTGTCAATCGATTGTGTGTATGTGTGTTGTGTCTTTTCTGTGCACAAGCCTCACTTTGTATATACAGAGAGTCAGGTTGATTGTGTTTCGGTGTGTGTGAGCGTGACTCTAAATTAATTAACTCACTGCTACAAGCGAGATGGAAGACTGCTTGCCGACTGGTCTCCAGGCGGTCTCGAGCTGAGCAGTGCCGAGTGGCGTCATCGATAGTTCTCGCTCGAGTGCCTACTCTCCCACCGATCAATACAAATCTGTCGGCTTGTGTGTGTCTCTGTGTCCTTCTCGATTCTCCTTATTACCCGTCGGTGGTTTAGATCTAGGAAATCAATTTTTGTCCTAAACATAGAGCTGATAGCTGGAGAAATTATCAGTGTGCCACAGTGTACAGTACAGGTCGGCTGCGTTTGGCACTTGTCTCTCTTATTGCCTCTTGCAGCCACTCTCACCCTCAGTGAATTGTCCCTCGAAGAAGCTCGGTGTGTATGGGCAAACATCAATAGAGTGTAAATATTGTTGATCTTTTTTCCTTTTTTCTTTTCTTTGGGTTTTCTACCTCAAACACACACACACACACACGATATCTCTACGGGTGCATGCTTCTTTGTTTTTTGTTTTATTTTCTTCTCGCATATAGTAGAACACATCATAAATAATGTATTATTGGCGTCACTCGAGTCTAGTTTGTCTGCAATTTGGCTTGTAGACAGACTAGTCAGCCTGGCGGCACGTTTCACTGCAAGGCACACGTTGTATGCGACACACACATGCTCAAATTAGTCAACAAAGGGTTAGATTTTAATTATACTCCTTGTATTTTTTCAAGTGGTTTATGTAAAGAATAAGAACTAATGTGTAATTAAAATTTAAACAATTTGTTTAAATCTATTTGATTGCGTCAAAGTCCAACAATGGTTGGTTGTAAAAAATTGATCACGTTTTTTATTTCTTTTCTAAATATAAAATCACTTGTTTATATATACAGTTATATATATTTTTACAATTATTATTGTTATTTAAGGTATCAAATGAAAAAGTAATGAGTCATTAATTAACTCTTTCTCTCTCCCAAAGTACAGATGAGTTTTCATTTTTGTCACTCTGAATATATATAAACCAACTATTTTTGACTAGCACTCGTTTGTATCAAATTGTTTACATTGATTGCCTCCTTTGAAATGGCAAGTTGTCAGTCGTGGGTTTTAGTTGGACATAGTGTAATGAAAAAGTTTAGAAGTCACTGTTTGGCTTTGACAGTTTAGCGAGAGCATTATTGGCACTATAGCAACAATGACAACCAACGTAAATCTTGATCCTATGTGATCGATTATGATGATGATCACTACTGCCGACTGTCAATTCCAATTGGAATGCTTCGGTGGAGAATTTGTGCACTTAGAGAGAGAGAGAGAGAGAAAGAGAGAAATGGGCTGCACTGGAAGCTTTACTTGAAGCATCGGAAGTTTCTTGTTGAGAGTGACCCAAGATAGAAAGAGAGAGAGAAAGAGAACCAAACATGGAAGCAAAGTTGCAACTATTTATGGCATTCCAGTCAAGTCCCATCAACCACAACACAACACATGGTACAAGCACACAATGATGAGGCCCTTTGAGTGAAGGCATCACATACAGAATACAATACCTTCATTTGCACATCATTCAGCTTTTGATTGAACTAGAAGGTAAACTCAGGTGAGCTTGAAATGTGCTCTCGTCATCGTTGCTTGATCAACCTTTCTTTCTCTTTTTTTCGATTTCTCACTCATTCACTCACTCTCATCTCTCTACATCCAGTTGCTTTGTGAAACAGGATTTTTTCTCGAATAATCTTCAACTTTGACATCTTGTTGATCCAAGGTGTGTTTGTGTGTTTTGTGCTCTGTGCATCCCGGACTTGCACATTGAACCAACAGTGCCACTGGCACATTGCATATATCAACACAATTGAGTGGAACCTGTCAAAACAATGTGCTCTTGTGTGTGTGTGCGTGTTGGCACGGCCTCTCAATAATGTCATATTAATTGGTTGTATATTTATTGATATATGGCTCAGTCTTGCCAAATATATACTTGACTTGGGTCTATTTTGTCTCTCTTTCTCTCTCTCTCTCTTTCTTTCTTTCTTTCTCTCCTATGCTATAAATCGAATATGTCAGCATCGCCTTGCTCGGCAATTTGCCTTTTACTTGATCGAGAGAGAGAGAGAGAGAGAGAAAGTTATAAGTTGTGGATTGTGAGTCATCGAGTGGCAACTCGTTCCCGCGGGACACTTCGCACACCACCGACCCATTTAGAGTAATTCTAAAAACAGAACCCGTGCTACGTGCTATATTATTATTATTACTTATTTTATTATTATTGTTATTATTAATATTAAGGCATACACGCAAAAAGTCCTTTTCAGTTTAATTAACGAAGACAAACTGCTGCTGGACATTGTTGCAGAGTGTTTTTATATCAAAGCAAAGCTTTTGGAATTCCTTAGAAAAAACTCTTTTTCTTCTTGGAATGCCAAAGTTGCCACATATACACATGTGGCACATGAAGTACTGTGATCTAATAATCATTACAGAAGAAAGAGATAGGAAGAAAAGGAGAGAGAGTGAGTGAGTGAAAGAAACAAAGTAGTGCCAAATATTTGCCATTCCATCAGGATAGATTGTCTCAACAGGAAGAGTGCACCCACGATGAACCAACTTTTCCACTGGCCTACCATTGTTGTTATTATTTTACTGTTTTAGCCTAAAACATTCCGCTCATTTTCTTGGTTTTCTCTCCATCTTTGGATCTCCTCTCGTCGGAGTTATAAGTTTCTCTTGATGAGACATAATGACCGCTTTTCACTAGAATTATACACCCTGATCAAAGATAAGCAGAGTGCATTTCTAGTTAAGAAATGTCTCATTCGCTTGGATCATTGTGTTATTTAAGGTCTTTGGTCAGCCTCTTAAATACTGTTATGATTTTGGACTCTCACTTTTGCTTGAGTGAAGCATTTTGTCTATCTTTCGCTCGGTGTCTTTGCCCGAATATAATCGGGTGGATGAATTTGAATTCGACTCCACACGAGTGCACTCTTCTCTATTTCGGGTTCTTCCAGTCTTTCTTCGATCAGCCTGGTTTGCAGTGTCAGTGATAAGACTATTGTCAACGACATTACACACACACAGTGGCAGAACTAGAATTATCTCCATTGTTTCCATTTAATGCCAATAGCACTGATCCATTCGCTATGACGCCATCACATCTTGCTAGACGTAAATTCCAATTGCATTTCTCCTCCTCCTCCTCTTCACTCTCACTCTTTGGTTTTCTCCATTACCTCATTCACTTACTCACGAATGACGCTAATTTATAGCCATCTTGCACTTGATATTGATGTCGAAGAAAAATTATAGCGATTACGTGTGCACGGCTAAGTGAAAAGTGTACTCCACTCCAAATGTGACCACTTTCTACTTTACCGTCTACACTCTACTTTTGATACCGTTACAAGTTTGTCTCTCTTTTCCCCTCTTTCCTCTCTTGATCACTCCATCTTCTCTTGGATGTATGTATAAATATTTAATCTATCGATTCCTACAAGTACATTCGATATATATGTGTGTGTGTGCTGTGTTCGCGCGATAACGAAGAGCTGCCCTCAGGATCTTTGATCTTTGATGCAGTGTGTATGTGTGTGTGTCTCTTGTTTTCTATCTCACTCTTTACTCGGCGCGTTTTCCCTAGTTCTCAATTTACCTTTTCTTTCAGCCTCATTTGGATCGGAATGTTTGCACACCACATCTAATTGGTCTTCTTTTCTTTCTCTTTCTCTCCCTTTGTTTTCCCTCTCTCCCTCACTCTTCCTCTCTACTCGGTTGGTGAACTCAGCGCCTGGCACCAGTTCCCGTGACGGCATCGCCTTATCTGCCCACTAAGCGGCTTATCGGCAAGGTGTGGCGTGGCCTCGCTTGCTTGCTCGTCTCCACCGGAGTGTTCGCACCCTCGCACCCAATCTCTCTCTCTCTCTCTCTCTCTCTCGATTGCTTGGTTTGTAAGCACAGTGAGAGTGTGAGTTGAGTGTGCACTCGTACCAACCATCGTATCATCATCATCATCATCACTATTATCTTGTCTATGTGTGTGTAGACAGTGTGCTTCGAGTGACAGTGGGACTAGCGGCAGAAGCGCGCCAACCATCAAGCAGATCGTATAAACCACATAGACAAATACTCATATAATTATTGTGTGTGTGTTATGCTCGAAGAAGACAACTGATGACCAGTAGTGCAGCATGGAGTACTGTTCGCACTCCAACGAGAACTCTCTCACCATTCCAGAGCGTGAGCTCTACCAATCCACCTCGGCGCCATCTTCGCCCACCCGTGCACCACTTCACATGCTGTCGGGCAACCCGTCAGGTGGATCTTCCGCTTCCACCGACCACTCGTCCGAGGCCAAAAGTGGCAACGATCCCCTAGACCTCGGGCGCAAGTCTCACCGTTCAGTGAAATTTCCCGAAGACCATGCCATTGTGACGGGTTACCACGAAGCACCTGACCCCTTTCAATATGGTGAGTTGAGATCGCGATACCAGATCGCTCAGCACCACTCGCAGTAACTTGATAGCCACACCACCCAATTGATAGAGGTGTCGAAATTTGCCACTTGACACCATCTCCTTCTATCGTATGTCTCGATTCATAAACATAAACGTATATATACACGTTAATGGCTAAGCTTGCAAAACAGGCAAAGTAACCCTTAAGTTATTGCAAAAGTCAAGTTTGTTGTTGCTTGAAAAGAAGTTAATTTTGAATACGTATCACCCTTCACTAGTTTTGCACATACACTTTAAGACTCACAGGAAAAATTAACCCTGTGTATTTACATTGAAAAGTTTCGGGAAGTTTCTTTGCTAAGTAATCTTAGTAATCTTTTTAGAGACTTTCTTTATGGTTGGTTTTTCTGCGAGCCCAAACTTTATTAATATGTGTAATAAATATTCGTTGCTATTTTTTCTAATCACAAGAAAAGTTAGATATTAGGCAAATTTGTTTTGCTTGATTTAAGACAACTAAATGAGAAAGTATGTAACACAATGAGGCACAAACACAAGATTCGTGCTATTAGTGAATAAATAGTTGGTGGATAAGATGATTCCGGAAGGAAGCCTGTCAGGCCTGAGTGACCCAGTTGGCGTTTTTCATTTTCTCTCTCTTTCTCTTTATCTCTAGCTTTTTACTTTCATTTAAATATGGCCATTTAATTTGAACAAATGTACCATCTGGCAAAGGCTCCATTGACGCGAGCATGGTTCCACACATACACTGTTCTAATCAAGACAAATCATGCTCGACGCTGTTTTGTTCTAGTTCATAGCAAAGGGAGAGAGAGGGAGAGAGAAACAAAACAGACAGTAGCCAAGTAAGCCTAGTGATGTTGGAATAGATGGTGATGGTGGTAATACGATATCATGGCCTTAGTGTTCGATTTCAATTTGAACGGCAAAGGAAAACTAGCCTACGATTAGAGTTGAAATGTCACACTGATTAGTCTTGGCAACTTTGACATCTTTTCTACCACCCTCTCCTCTCCTAAGTGCGAGCGTCTGCTTTCACAGAGTCTCAAATCTCAAATGTCTTTTGATATCAAAGAATATTTGGTGAGGAAAAAAAGTAAAATCCGGTTTTGGAATTTGGAACTACAGTGTTGCTTCAAAAGTTTTACTGCTTCCAGTTGATTTAGATTAGATTTATGCTTTCAAAAACAGCATTGTTTACAATGGTTTGATGAAAGATGAGATGCAGAAATTGGATTGACGAATTCAGCATATTCAAGAACAGTACATAAGTGACATTTGCATTGCGATCTTGTTGTGGTGTCAAAGTTCATATCACTGTACGCTTATGTGATTATCATCATCATTACGATTGGTGTTCGGTAATTGATGATAATAGCTTTATTTAAGGCATTTGAGGCCTTCTCTCATCTTACACTATACAGCGTTTTATCTGTTTGCGTGTGTGTGTTTATTCCTATTTATACTCTCTCACTCACATACACATGCAATCAAGAGGAAGTTGAAGTTATGAGTCGATCATTTCGGAAATCAGTGCACAGGAGTCGATTGTGATAATTGAATTTTGTGATCTCAGTTTGCACAGTTACTTTTTCGCCTCTTTTTTTCTTAGCGTATTTTCCCAAGAGTAGCAATACGGGCGGAATTGGGCTTGAATTTGCATTGTGAATGCTACGGAGAAATGAGGGAAATTTGTGTTTGTATATGTGTGTGAGAGAAGAGAGAGAGAGAGAGAGAGTATGAAAGCAAGTATATTGAATTGAATTGGAATCAGATTGGAGAATGATACTGTGAAGTTTACTTTAAAAATATTACTTTAGTGAGTTGTGTATATATTTTATACAATAACATGAAAGTTTGTAAATGACTTGCATTTTTCAAAGCTAAATTTGGGTTCTTAAATTTTATAAAATATTAATAATAAGATATATATATATAAATAGATTTGTTTGGAAGCAGCTGAAGGTTTTGGCATAGACCACTCGCCAATGGGAAAAGTTTTGCGATGGACAATAGATCTCCAGCTGCTTCATTCGATTCGGTTTTATTAAAACTTTATATAAGAATTTTTTAAAAGTAAAGAAAATTTTTTAAATGCTGAACAGACAAGATGAATTTATATATATAGAGTATAGAGACAAGTTTGAAGCCAGAATGAATTAGACGGGTGAATTGGGCCGAACAAGCAGTGGTGGAATGTGGGCTCCAAATTCCTCTACCCGCAAAAAAACGTATATGATCAATAACGTTGGTGATAAATCTCTTTCCACACTGGCCAAACATTGAAAGTATTCCACTAGGCTAGATTTGACTTTAAAAAGCTCTTTAATCGTGGAAAAAATTACTATTAAAAAAGTGATGACAAGTATGATAAATTCGTCTACTTGTTTGAAGAGAGTAAGAGAGAGAGAGAGAGAGAGAGAGAGTAAAATTAGGTAGAAGCAAAAAGAAAGCTGTTTCTGTATATTTTGACAAATTTAAGAGAAAAACTGTTTTAAAATTGAAATAGAACAAGGAAAAAAAATAGAAGCCCGGTGTTTGACTTGAAAGTGGGCTTCAGTGCAGTGATATAAAGACAAACATTACTTTTTGAAGGTTATTTGATTATTATTATTCTTATTAAATTATAAATTCATAAAAAGTGGACACACCTTAGGGCTCATAGAAATTTTTCTAGAAAACTCTACTTTAATACTGTACTTTTGAACAGTGAATTTTGTTGTGCAATGTTTTCCCTGTGTAAACAACTGAAAAATAATCTCTTGTCCAATTTTTGGTCTATCTCAGGATTAACTAGAGTAAATCCTCATACTTACAAAAGGCAAAATAGAAGACATTAATCGAATTTCATTAATACCTTTTACTTTGCCTTTGCAACAACACTTAAGTATGAGGGTATACTGTATATATAAGTACAAATATATATGGCATATAAAGTAAAGTTCGGTTGAAAATTTGTACAAGGAAAACATAGAATATAGAAGTTAGATTGAGAAAGAAATATGACAAATTTTGAGAAAGAAAGAGGAGAGAGAAAACTTGGATATTTTAGTACAAAAAATAATTTTTAAGCCTTTAATTTATTAGAAATAAATATTCTAGAAAAGTGTAAAAAATTTAAATTTAATTAATTATATATGCATCATTAGATTTGATGAGATGAAAGATCGCAGAAATAAATTTAATTTTTTTATTACATTTTCTTTAATGGTAAAATTTGATTATAATTTAGTTTTTATAGGTAACTTATCGTTACTATCTTATCTTATTATTATAATGATATTTTCTTATTTTACTTTTCTTCTCTTGTGAGAGTAATAACGAGTTTGACACACTGTGTCGAAGAATGAGACCTACTTGGTAAACTTACTCAATCTATTCATTCAAAAAAAGAAAGATAAAGGTAGCCACACTTAATTATCTTTATCTTGTCAATAAATGTATATAATTATTACTTAGTGATGCTGAAAAGCATTTTTAAACTGGAATATAGGACAATTGAATCCTTCTTCTTTGAGTGACGCAAGAAAATCAAAAGGAGAATGATCTACTTTGGGGGAGAGAGCTAGAATGCTCAGGAAAGAACACACTTAGACGTTCTGGTTTGTAAGCCTTCTTAGTGTTCTTCCACTTAACCAGCACATCAGTGCAGGATTCTTCTTGGTGTTTGTTCACATAGTGAAACACTGCTTACATCTCCCCTTCACTCCCGCTTGGCACTGGCTCAATGAAACGATGTTGATTTAGCTGTACTTAAAAGTTAAACATATTTTACAACTTAAAAATTAAATATACGAATATATATACCTTTAGAGTTGTGGTTTCGCGTACCGACAAATACGTCCAGGTTCAGAAAGGTTTATATTCTTAATATATATAGTTGTACAGGCGACCGTGTATCGTTGAACGAACAACAATGATTTTAATAGTGACGTGTTCGATTTACAAGCGCGTGTGTGTTAGATATATACGCAGAGATGTGATTATGCACAAATGAACTATTTACACTGACAAAACGTGTCCTCCTTGACAATATATAAAAAAGAGACAACTAAATAGTGAATTAATAATATATGTACAATATTTACAAAAACAAAACTTACAGTTTGATCTCTTTTTTTCCAAAATACAAGAATTTTGGATGCACAAAAATGGGAAGATTAAACAGAAGCAAAGGTAACTTCAATTTTGTGGTAAAATCATGGTAGTAAAGTCAAGACACTTATACATCGAAGCTAGACATGCCTTTGCAAAGAAGAGATGAGTGATAGACTTATTACGACTGGACTGAGCGGTGTGTCTGTGTTTTTTCCTGCGTCACTGGCCCGTCCACATAGTACGTTTCCTCTTTTGTCTTTCTTTGGTCGCTCGTTTTGTTCTGCGACATGTGGTATAACGGATTGTTTACACGCATAGTTGGTGTACAGGTGGCTTTGATGCTTATAGACCCACTAACCAGATCCGCGTTCTTCTCCACCATGGCTACATGTCCACTTATATATATAAATTCTCCCCATCATCGAGAGCATCACCTATGAACCAATTAAACTGGACTTTAATTTGCTTAAAGCCGGCAAAAACGGTTAATTTTTTGGCCATGTTGCTTCTAAAGTAGGTAGCCAACAAATGAGACTAAATAAGAAGAGAGAGAGAGAGAGAGAGAGAGAAATGCGCTCTCGCCTATGAACAGGGCCAGAGAAGTGTGGCGTAGGTTGTCAGACTTGCTCGAGTTTCAATGGGCCCGGTTCTCGGTCTTCTTTGGGCCCTGGGACCTGAAAAAAATCTCAAAAAATGAGAGAGAGAGAGAGTTAAATTGTACGGATTGTTTTGTCATTTATTTTAATTTGATTTTTCGTTGAGTAGTAAATGTCAAGAATTGATCTTCACATAAAAATGCTTTGCTCAAACTTTGATTAGTTGGTTAGAATATTAAAATATTTGTGGTTGTATAGTAACACAAAGAAGTACAATTATTATTATTATTGAATTCTCTTGTATTGAGTTGACATACATTGCAAAGCAAAACAAAAAACAAACATAAATTTAAACCAAGGGAGAAAAAGTTGTATCACATGGTTGTAATAATTTAATTTTATTTAGGATATAACTATGGTTGTGTTGTCAAAGTTGGAACACATGAACGATGAACAACAACAAAAAAACAAAGCAAACATGAGTTAGTGTTTCCAAGTTAGATATTAAACACAAAGTTTTCAATGTTACATTCCTACATAACATAAATGAAAGTTTGTTGTAGATGTACTAAAAGAGTTTGAATTTTTGTTTTCTCTATCTCTTTCCACTCACTCTCTATTTTTTATTTAAATTTTTTACTTTAGCCTATGATTTCGCAAAAAAATTTTGTTTGCTATTTTATTATTATTAAATTAAAATTAAAATTCTTCTCAATCTCTTAATATATATATTATAATATATATCTATCTATTCAAAACTTTAAAAACAATCGATACCATTGAGTTGTCCTTCACTATCATCGATATCATTGAGTTATCTCTTATTATTTACACGGGAATAACTGATCTTGCTCTTTATTTTCGCTTATTTTTCTTTACTTTTCTCCTCTCTCTTTCTTTCCTTGTTTACTTGTCTCAACTTCTTTTTTTTCATAGTCTACGTGTTTCAGATGGTTAGTCGCCAATTAGGTCAAAATTCTGAACACAAACTGTAAACAAAATCGACGCTGATTCAAAATAGCAAAAGGTTCTAATTTAATTAATCCCCTATATTTGCAATTTTACAATGCATTTCTCTCATTCTTACCATTGTCTAGTGAGCTCAAATCGAAGTTTGGTTAAACGTTGGCTATTTCGATTCACGTGGATTTCTCGTTTAGAATGCTATATTGCGAATTTCGTATATCGATTCCCGTTGCACCGTTTATCCTAACATTACGCCACTTGTTCCACCAAATGGTGGGCATTGGCCAATCGCGTTTAGGTGGTCCAAGATGGAAAGTTCCATGTGGCCATGTTTCACCATAGTGATTGGCATGGTGAGAGACCAGATGGAAGAGACACGCGAGCCGCACATTCTCCTACCCCACTGGTGTCTCCATTGCCGTGCTAATGGCACCAAATCTTGTTAACTACTGAAAACGAGAGAAACAGAGAGAGAGAGAGGAAGGGAGAGAGAAACAGAGAGAGAGAGAGAGAGAGAGAGAGAGGAAGGGAGAGAGAAACAGAGAGAGAGAGAGAGAGAGAGAAATGGAAAGAGAGAGAAACAGAGAGAGAGAGAGAGAAAGAAACAAAGAGAGAAAGAGAGAGAGAGAGAGAGAAACAAAGAGAGAAATAGAGAGAGAGAGAGAGAGATTGTAAACGCAATTAGATTGTATCCGATGCTTTCTCTCTCTCTCTCTCTCTCTCTCTCTCTCTCTCTCTCGGTGTGCCATTTATATTTCCGTTTGCTATTATGACGTCCGCTCGAGGCACACACACCCTAATAGAACTACATCTTTTTTGTAGAAAAAAGGAAAATAAGGTTTTTTATTTTACTTTATTTTTTACTTTTTTTATTTATTAACGTTTTTATCGTCTCATATGTTATAGAGTAGTTTCTCTATTCTCTGTTCCAAAGAATTTCCTGTTGTTTTGTGGATGTGTACGTACGTGTATTTGTATGATCAGCTGATCAGTGGAAAGTAGAAAAATCGAATTTCGATCTTTTGGTCAGTGATCAATGATCATTGATGAATTGACTTTCTCTCTCTCTCTCTCTCTCTCTCTCTCTCTCTCTCTCTCTCTTAGTTCTAATGTGATGAATGCCTTGATGAGCTTCACTCACTCACTTGAGTACCAATCTAACTTTGGTATCAAAGGAAAATAAAAGGAAGTGAATGAGAGAGAGAAGCATCAATTTGGAATTTGGTTCCCTTTTACACTCCTAATTAACATTGCACACACACTCCCCGCTTTTTCTGATTACTCAAGAAGTTTTGTTGAATTGGCTAAAATCTTTCTTGATCGAAGAGAGGCAGAGAGAGTGAGAGAGAGAGAGAGTGAGAGAGAGAGAGAGAGAGAGAGAGAGAGAGAAGGGAAATGCAGCAGATCAATGGTCTAGTGGCCCGAATCGTACCACCTGGCTCTCTGAGTGCAATTCTCTCTCCACTCGATCGATTAATTTCACTTAAAGTTTTATCTCTACCTCTCTCTCTTCATTCTTTTATTCATTTCTCTCTTATTTTTCCAGTGGTTCCCACTAATCGCCTAAAACGATGAAATAAAATCATCTTATTGAGATGTTCTTCTATTGAAAAGTACATTTCTTGCTAAAAGTTGTATTTGTCCAAAGTTGCCGAAATTGATAGAACACTTTGGTGGTTTTGCCTATCACGAATCTATTAATTATTCGAGTAATAAGAGCAAAAATGCTTGGTCTACTTTATGACCGCTAAAAGGGTTAATCTCTTTCTCTCTTTTTCGTGTCCTATTACTTTTTATATGTAACTAGGTTTCAAGTTGTTTGACGTCACGATGTTTATGAATGCTTATCTAGTTTGATTGTGTCCAACAATAATTATCGTAATATAAACTAACTGGACATTCACAAACTACGTGACGCCAAACAATTCGAATACGAGCTATACCTATTATTATCTTAAAAAATAATAATATAATAATAACGTTTCTCTCTCTCTCTCTCTCTCTCTCTCTCTCTCTCTCTCTCTTCAAATGTGACAGTGATACAAGAAAACAACGATGTCGACTCGGTGACAGTGGCTTACAAGGAGGCGTGTGCCAAGCAAAACATCCAGCCCATCGCCAGTGTACTCGACCAGATCCAGGTAGGTTTTTTGGGGGAGAAAAAGAACAAGAGTTGAGCTGTCACTAGATCAACCACAGATGACGCACACACACACTCAAACAAACTAGCTGTCAGTGTTAAAGTTTGAGCTGTCTACATATTATCTCTATTTTCATATATGAACACTTTATTCCAATTTATTGTTTCTCTCTCTCTCTCTCTCTTTCTTTCTCTCTACATATTCGATCTTTATATACTAACTAGGAATGCACATTTCAGTTCAATTTATTTTTTACCTACTCACTTCTCCTTCTCTCTCTCTCTCTCTCTCCTTCAATATGCCCCTGAGGAGATATTGGTACTTATTCACAGGCACACCAAAGTCTGGTTAAATAAGTGTCCAAATCCCACTCAAATTGGCTGCTTACCTTCCAGTGACGCAAACTCGTCAAACCAATCAACATTGGGAAAAACTTTGAAAACAAAAAATTTAAATCCACCACTCAAGTGACACATCGAGTGTGAACATATAAGTGATGAGAGACATAAGTGAATACTTAGCCTGATGGCATTTGGTTTGATTGGTAAATAAGTTTTTACGCCAAACAATAAAAATATTTCACAAAACATAAACAAAAAAATTGAACTTTGTAATATACTTGAAAAATATAACAACAAATTGCAAATTTTTTTAAACAAAAATATATATCTACTGAAATAAGCATTATTTACAGTACATCAACCTTCTTTGACCTGTTTTCTTTGATTAGTTAACTAATGCATGGGTGCGGGTTGTATTTGATTTGTATCTCTCTCTCTCTTCTCTCTCTCTCTCTCTCACTCTCTCTTTCATAATTGATGTCGTTATAGCCGAGATCAGTTCATCGGTCCCAAAGGGGGGCGAAGTGTCACGAGTGGCCGTGAATCGGGATCGATTGTGATTAATGTGATAATTTTGTACCCAAAAGTTTTTTGTCTCTCCAGACACCAAATAATAATAATAATTTTTGTTGGACAACAATCACTTGAAGATTTGACAGTCTAATACTTGGATAGTAAGATCACTTATCAGAATAGATGGATGGATTTAGCACGTTAAAGGGAAAGAGAGAGAAAAGGAGAATTGAGAAAAGGGAAAAAAGTTGATAGGACAAAACAGAAAAGTGATATCTCCAACTTAGTGGGATCGTTCCCGTGGGGAATTGATTCCAAAAAAGAGGGACACAGCCCAGTGACTTGTCTTGTCTCATTTGACTAGTCCAAAATCCACTTATTTCCCTACAGTTGATCTCTTTTTTATGCTTTTTCTTCTATTTTGTATTATATATATTAAAATACGGTAATATATTTTTTCATCAAGTTCTAAAGTGAAAGGTTATTTTCTGTTTATTATAAAATCAAAAAGTGCTGCGTACGAGAGTAGATAGATATATTGATTTTTCCTTTTCCAAGCTAAATTGATGGCCTAGATTTACAGACTTGCTTCTCTTGCAAAGTGAGGGTTTTTGCATCGCACTCCATCTGTCGCCTTATTGTTGTTTTATTTATCTCTCCTTTTTCCCTTTACCCTTTCACTCTCACTCTCATTAGCATAGCATAGCGTCATTGCTTAGCTGGAATCCGAAGCAACAGCGGAAATTATTAATTAATGAGAAAAATCTTTCTCTTTCTCTCTCTTCCTTTTTGCCCGTTTCTCTATTTCTCTCTATCTATAGCTACATGCTTATTCCCAATGCACTATGTTTTTTCATTGTTTTCATTTTTGCAACCTAACCGATCGTTTTTTGGTGATGCTCAAGCTCAATTATTTTTCCCGTTTTATATATCAGACAGAAGAAGAAAAGATGAAAAATAATAAGACTTTTGCTATGTGTATGTGTGTGTGTGTGTTGGTGTATTGAAGGGGAATTTTGCTTATCAAGCAGAAGTGTGAGGGAGCCAATGAGACAGAGAGAGAGAGAGAGAGAGAGAGAGAGAGAGACTATGGTTGGGATGGCACGATGGGACTCACCTGGCGTGCGATCTCGGCAGTTCATTAGGCAAACATGGCCCATCGAGTGGAACCAAGACAATGCTGGCACCATTCGCCTTGAATGATGAATCAATGCATGCACAGAGAGAGATAGAGATAGAGAGAGAGAGAGCATTGCTAGTGTTTGTCTGGTTACATGTTTCTCTATCACTATGGATGGCTCGGTGCCACTTTGCTTGATTTCACATGCACACACACACCGGGTGAGCGAATTGGTAACGTTGCATCCACTCGTCACCATCGTCAACACTTCATACTCTCTCTCTCTCTCTTTCTCTCTGTTTGCCATCTTGAATTCGAATTCAGCCCAAACTGAAAGTGAAAGAGAGAGAAAGAGAGAGAGAGAGAGAGAGAGAAGCGGACTGACGGAAGGAAGGAAATCAGATGATGGACCAAAATGATTCTCACCACACCATGGCCGCCACACCACCGGGGATTTGGGTCCATTCGGACCATCGAGCACGAGTCCTATGTGCTCCTTGGCTTCACTTGGTTCCACTCAAATGCCAATAGGCACCAGATTTGCCTCGATTTCCCCTTTGGTCTCTCCACCATAATGATGGAAGATGAGAATGATTATGGTGGCTGGGACAAATCAAAATCCAAAAGAGTGAATAGGAATCTTATTATTTAGAATATTTTTCATTTCAAACCGAAGCAATCGATTTGAATCAAAGAGAGAGAGAGAGAGAGAGAGAGAGAAGAAATAGAGAAGCTCACTCTCAATTTCTTCACTCGGTTTTATTACACTTAATCATATTAGGCACTACCAGAAGAAGGTTTGAACAAAATGTCACGTACATTGCGATGAACGAAGATACCCCATATAATACAGATATATCTTTCTCAAGGCACACTTTCTTCCACACTGCTTGTGGTTGGTGTGTGTGTGTCTGTTGGAGCGAGATTGTAATAACTCAATTATGACTCTAGGGTGTATCTTTATTGCTTTTGCGTATGTTGGTTGGTGGAAAAGCACAGTCTACCGTGTACTGCTTGTAATGATGTCATAATAATCACTAAACGGCATTTTTCCCGATAACTAGTGACTATTTTTAGGATTTTGTGTTTTATTATTACTTTGAGATTCTATAACCATTATCTCTATATTTTAAACTACGCACACTGATAGATGTTCATCATTATAGTTTAGTCATTTTGAACTAACATAATGTTGTTGTTGTTGTTGTAATATCTTGATTAGCAATTTGCATCATCACTACTTGATATGCACAAAGCTCAATCAAAAGTTCAAACTTCTTTTGGCCTTTTTGGAACAGTGGACTTGGATTCATGACGTCACTGGACTGGACACACAAACAACAGAAATAAGTTTCAGATTTATAGTGCACTTTTATTCCATTGTTTTCACCCATCGTATTTTTAACATTTTTTTGGTGTTGGGTTTAGTTTTAAACTCAAAGATACAAAAAAAGGATTGTGTGTGTGCGATAATAAATTACCTCACACTCGGTGGCACTGAATCTAACTGTGTTTTGTTGTCATTGCAGAACTTCAAGTGTAATCGTATGCGCGCTCAGGATCTCATCTTGCGTGGTAAGTCATTTTTCATTGTTATATTCTTGGTGTGTTGCACTCTCACTGTTGTCAGTTGTAGTGAGCAAGGTCATTGCAAATCAAGCAAATTGGATAGGTACTGTGTGTGAAGAGAGGGGTGATGCCAATCGACACTTGCACAATGAGCTATTCGAGATGCGAGCTCACATTGCCACCTGGCATGAGGTGACATTGAACTAACAC
Source organism: Rhinocypha anisoptera (assembly GCA_011762765.2). NCBI lineage: Eukaryota > Metazoa > Arthropoda > Insecta > Odonata > Chlorocyphidae > Rhinocypha > Rhinocypha anisoptera. The sequence goes on along the minus strand of WURS02242305.1, from coordinate 649 downwards.
TAATTAGTCCCTACAATTAGTGTTGTTGGGTATCAATGTATAAAAACAAGTGGAAAAAAATTACAGAAGATTCTACGAATTTAAACAGATACACTAAAAATAAAGTTGAATTAATAGATACAATTTTTGAGTAAGAGAAACTAAAACACCAATTTGTGATAACAAACACTTATCATCATCATTAATAAATGATATAGTATATAACTTAATCAAATTTAGATTCAATATATGTTTGAAAATATGTTTTTTGGATTGTTTTAATGCTATTTTCAAGTTTTACTTTCATTTGTTAGATATTAATTTTAATTGAGAGATAACAGTTTGTATTCAAAGTTTATATATTATCAATTATTAAACAAAAAGAGCACTTTCACTTTATTTTAATCAAGTTAGAGTTAATCCGTTTGGTTAATACGAATTAAACTTTAATATTGAAAATTGAACCCAAGCAAAGATTTATTACTCTTATTATAATATATATAGGGAGAAAAAGTAAATTTAATGACCTAATAATCACTAGAGGAAGATGATCTAGAAAAGTACTGTAAGTGAAAATTTCTGGTTTCTGGTGGTATTTATTTTTGTATATATTTATAAATTAGACATTTGATGATATTTGACGTGACCCTACATTTCAACACACACACAC
>WURS02242304.1:0-41867 GCA_011762765.2 Rhinocypha anisoptera | reverse complement strand
CTTACCGCTAGGTAACGCCACAGTCTATGGAAGAAAACAATGAGAAAATTTAGCCATACCCCAGAAAAACACCACTGTACATATAATGCAGTGGAACGTAAGCTTGCGTGCTATGGGCAAGATCCTAGTTTACGGGGCCCACCGCTAGGAGGCGCTATTACAAAGATCTTACAAAGACCAATACAAAGCCACAAACCTAGTTCCTTCTGTACAATCAAGTTTCCTTGACCATGGCACATGGTGAACACTGCCATAAAAACATAGCGTTGCAGGCATTGAGACGCCAGAACCCAATAATTGAAGGCAAATCGCATTACAGTCCACATAACCAGAACAATGAACATCTGATTGCGACCAACCGGAGGCATTAGTTTGTGAAAGACTCTGATCGAGAGAAGCCGATGAACGCGATCATCGGTAAGAAGTGAGATGAGAGAAGTGAGGCCAAATAGAAAACTAAACCAATCAAAGATACGATGTGACAATGGACGAACAACTCGAATCGAATTGGCTCCACTGGTTGCATAGGTTAAACGATGACGGGAAATTTGGCCACCATAGTAAACAATGGGAAAGATGATTTCAAGCAGATTGTTATGAACTCTAATCATTGTTTCAAGCAAAAACCAATGGCGAGACATTTTTCTGGCTAAAAATTCAAAGGTTTAAATGCCAGTAACAAGTAGTAGTAATAATGTAAAAATAGGTGAAAATTGTTGTTGTCAAAATTTCTATATTTTCTTCATATTGTTTTCAAGTTCACATACGTTTTCGTTGTTCCGTTCCAGACATTTTTGATGTATTATTCAACTTTTTTTTTAAAAACATTTAATCGACTTATAAATCATTTTTCTTGACAAGATATTCTTTTTAATATCATCATTAAGACGATGATTCTTGTGACTCTTATTGATCTGACATGGAAAAAGTTGCACTTAAAAATTAGGTTTTTTCAAGTGCAAAAAAAGTTACAATGCACTTGTGTGTATGTTTCGCTTGTCAAAAGCACTAACAAGTTAATCATTAACTTCATATAATTTTAATTTTAGTATTTTTAAAAATGAATAATTTTTATTTATTTAAGTAATATTAACATTATTTCAAGATTAATATAATATATATACTAATATATTAAAGTAAAGTAGAAAATCTAGTTAAATCGAAACGGATTGATTGAAAAGCAGAAAAAAGAGAGTGCTAACATAGAAAAAAACCTTGAAAAGATACACAAAAAAATTAGTTAATATTTAATAAGTTAGAATACGAAATAAATTGTCATGATAGAACTTACCTTAAATAGTAGAATCGATCTCATCAACTCACCGTTGAGCAGATTAAAACCCATCTTTCGATAAAGTATATCTTGAATAATTGTATCATACTGCAAAACAAACCAAAAAAATAATAAAAATAATAAAAAATAATATTGTTAGAAAACTTTTATTTACAAATCTAGTCGTTTTTAAATGTGCATTCTTACATAAGTTTGGTTTTAGATGGTTTCTTTGTTTTGTAGTTACAAAAAATTAACAATTTGATTATATTAGTCATTCAGATTAATCCGTGTTGTTTTAAAATGTTTTGTAGAGTATAGTTGGGAATATATTCATCAGATTGCGCCACACTAACTTGACACAATGTCAGAGCTGTTAACGGGGGTCCGGGTGAAAATTTATAATTGTTAACTTCCATAGACTGGTTGCCACCTAGCGGCAAACTGGAGAATCTAATTAACTTTCACTGTGCTTTAGAACAATTTTCACCCGAACCTCAGTTAACAGCCATGAGTAGCGACACTTTAGTGCATTGCACGAAGCAATTGAGTGGCGCAGAATGTGCTGTATCACTTGAGAACAATCAACGATGACAATTGGAGGGCAACCCTCATTGCAAGCAATTGTACAATTAGTGCTGTGACTATTTTCCAAGAACCATTTGATTTTGTGGTTAGCCTGTATAATGGTAATGAGATTGCCAACTGTGGTAATTGAGTCCAATCACGGCGTGGCACTTGTATTGACTGCAGATTTGCTTGGGTAAGTCGGACAAATCAGAACTGGGTTGTGTTATCTAGCTATTGTTTATGTCTTACGATGTCCATCATTCAGAGAATTATAACTTTTACATTCAATTAAAAAGTCATTTTAAATTGCGTTTGTTTACTGCAAGTCAGTGATGGGCGAGCAATCGATAAGGCTAAGGTAATAGACAATACACATAAATCATGCCAAATTGGGCATTATTTGTTTAAGTCGGCTCACGGCTTGGTGGCCAACTCGATGCAAACTGGTTGAAGGAATATCACTAACAGAAGACAAGAAGCCACCACGGACTGTTAGCGAAAGTCAATTTGATTGCAGTTGAAAGCAAACTAGGTAGTGTAGTAAATCATAAATAGCTGCGTTCGGAACGAGCAGAGACTTTTCACGCTTTGATACGAAAATGATCATGCGGTGACGGTGACGCAAGCGTACCGAGTCTGGCTAGTGATCACTGATCAGCAGCGCCCAGTTCACCTTTTGTTTTGCCCGTGGCTCGCTCTGCCCAGAACATTCCGAAGCGTGCCAAATGAGCAACACTGAGTACTGAGTTGATTGAAGAAGGAAGAAGACAGTGCCTGAGAGAGTCACTGTCTTCCTTGAAAGCATTGTTGGCTGCAGCCCGCCAGCGCTATCTCCACCACCGGATTGACATTCACCGCGCTCCACACCAACAATAGCCACTAGCCACAAGTACCACCGGACTGCAACTGTGCACGAACGCAAAGCAAATAAATGATGTATCTAAGTGATTTTAAAGACCCCCCGTTGTCAGCCAATGAGCATGGCCAATAGTTCCAATCAGAAGCAACGTTGCCCGGCGCGATTGCCTATAATGGCTTTCGGGCAACTCGAACGGAGCAGCCTGCTCTTGCTGAGGTAGCGAGCACAATTGATGCTTTGCTTAAATGGTACTGTGGTGGTGTGCCAGCGAAGAGAGAGAGGCAGAGAGTGTGGCTCCTGCTGCACTGCTGCTGTTGCTTCTTAACTGCAAATATTTATGTCATCTGTTTAGACACTCCTGTCGAGTGCTCATTTTTCATACTGACAAGTTTCCCTCCTACTGGATCAATCTGATTAAATCATTTAAATTTATTGCGTTTAATTAATTAAAATGCTAATTGCCAAATTTAAATGCATAGTAGAATTCGAATTGAGTAGTTGCTACGATAACCAAGATGTGGCATGGCGGCTCGCTCTGCAAGGAGACAACAACACACAATGTTCTACTGGATTAGGATTGCTTTTCAATTAGCTGCCTATTGAGACCAAATGAGATTAGTGACAGCGGTGCACATTCATGACCATTGTCTGGCTTCCGTCGACGCAGTGCAGTGGCTCGTGTGTTGCAACACCACCAGTCGCAGACAGGGATCGCGTCAAAGGCACCGAGACCCGACAACTCCAATCACACAGCGAGACAATAGGTCAGTTTGCTTGGAACAACATGCAGATTAGAACTCGCTACAACTAGTTGACAACAGTAGTCGCACTCTTTGGACCAGAGGTGCCGACCAAAACTGATTATAAAGCCGGTGACAGCGACCGCCGCTGCGGCGGCAATCTCGCCTGCTGTGTCACTTGGGCCATCTACAAGCAAATAGCACGCGCACTGGCCCACACACTTGCTGCCATTTTTGCTCAAACCTTGGCGGGTTTCAAACTAAAACTAAAATATGTTTCTCTGAACTTTAAAATACTATTTTTTACATTATTACAAACTACAATAATTTAAATTTTAAGAGATAATCTAACATTAAAAAATATGGGTTGGACAAGTTAGAATTTTGAAGATTTGTTGTAATCTTAGACAATTTTTTTATAATTAAATAAAATTATTGCGTTTAGAGTTGTTTGAATTAAATGGGTTATTTTTAGGGTTTATGGTTTGTGTTTCGGGTTTAAAATTGGACAATTTAATGTCCTACTAGGTGGCACCGAGTTTGTTTGGATAATTCATCGCTGGCTAGCGCACCGATTCGCTGCAGGGAAGGCATCGAGCATCATGGGCTCTACATGGAGCGGCATAGATCGTCTTGATTGTCACTGGAGGTGCGTAGCGGCAATGATCCTTGCCACGATGATAGATGGAGTGAGCACATGCAGCTAAGGGTCGGCAGCTCTGACTAATCTCGGCAAGCTCTGGGCTCATTGGAATGTCAGACCGCGAATGAACAAATTCGACAGCTAATTGGAACTCATCGTTCATCGAGCTAATTTAGTTATGCTTGCTCGTGCGCACCTTAGCCCTCCTTCTGGCGCACACACAGTGCCACTGCTCAATTAGAAGCAAACAAGTGTCAGTGATCGCATGCTAATTCGGTGCCAGCTGTACTCAGTGGCTCGCTCTGCCTGTCATTTTCATCGTTATAGCCATATCGAGCTCTTCGGTCGATGTAAGCCCATGCAGCTTGGAATTTCCTAGCTAAAACTTCTTTAAAATATATTATATATATAAACATGAGACATAGTTCTATTAATTTTGTATCAATTGTTTAAAGAGCTTAAAACACTTTTTTTGTAACTTTGAGATTATTGCTTTGGGAACAAAGGTCAATATTGACATTAGTTTGGGAATGGAACAAAATTGATTTGGTACCATGCTGTTTGAATAAGCTATTACTGCAGCATTAACAACGATAGAGAAGGTTTACTTTTTGTATTGTTTTTTAATCATAATTTGAAAGAATTCAATTTGCCATGGATAAACACAAGACTAGAGTGTTGAGCCAACACTGTCGGGGCGAGGCTGAATTGGTGGGTCTAGCAGTGGCGGGCCTCGATTCGTGATGCGGGGCTCGCGCTCAGTGCCACTCGATTTCCATCTCGAAGCATTGATGTGTTGAAAATAGGAAATAGACATCGGGCCTAAGCCAATTGGGCTGATTAATGAGCTCTCGGCTGGGCCACTGGTTGCCCTGGTCTACTATTTTTAATTTATTTTACCCTCGTTAAGAACCGGCGACTTTTCATCAACACCAGATCGTGACCACTAATTCAATTAGATACGCTGATGGCTTTACCAAGTTAGATTTGATTCAAGTTCCAATCTGATTTAATTCTGATAAGAACCAACCCGCCACATGATGGCAACTCGGGCACTTTTACTATCGATACGCTTGCATGTGTGTGCCTAGTAGACCAATTTGTCAAGGGGACAGCCACTGCCTTTGCCACTGATGCTCCTGCGGACACCATCCCCGATGCTAAGCTCGATAAGCACTACATTAAGACAATTTATAATATTTCATTGCAATAATTGTGCCGGCGATCTGTGTGCGTGCGCGCGCGTCTGTGCAATATAAATCAAGCCCCTAAAGCAGCGTGATTAAGCACAGACGATCTGGAGTTGCTGCTGCCAGCTATCGATCTTGTCTCTAATAGGCCACGACCAAGCTCAAAACAAATCACGTGCAAATATTGCCAATAAACATTGTTGATAGTTGGGCGTTTTGCCATTTAAAGCTTACCATTATCACTCGAACTGCATCAAACACGTTTATTCACGGATTTGTAGAAGAATTTGGTGACTGAGTGACTGCTGTTTCTAGACACTCTGCCTGTAGACTAAATTGCAATCAATGGGTGACTGTAGGAGAAGTACCATAAAGAGACCTGTTAGAGTGGGTTAACCATGGCCAGAATGTATCAGTGCTTACTGTCAGTCAGCTGGTTGGGTCAACACAATGCTGCAGTGCAATAGCCATGAAGACGGGTGCACCATTATGATTAGTTAACAATTTGTTTAGTCAAATCGGTTTGTTGCTTTGTTTGACTAGCCACTGTCGGGTGAGTGTGTCGAATTTGTCGACTGGCTAATGGTCGCAGATTAGCTGCCTCCACCGGAGCGTCTCGTGATGACTCGTGCACCTCTCTCAGTGCCAGTAATCAACGGTTATGCGGTCTACTGGGCTACCTCCACGCGGCTCATCTCGCTCGCGCCAGTGCGCATTAAAATGTAATTAATTTAAATACAAAGAGGCCTTGCTGGTAGCATTGTGCCCAGTGCGGCCGGTGGTAGCAGCTTGGTCGGCCAGCGACAATTTCATTACCTGTCTGCCGTCGCCAAGAGTCTAATCATAGAGTATCGGTGAGCCGAAGGCGAGTGGCAATTTCCGAAACGATTAGTGCCATTGTCTCGCTGGGTGCTCACACTCTTCTCGTGACGCGGCCAGTTGACATTAGGCTTGATTACACTAAATTAGTGTCTTCACTTACAGTCGATTCTTTATATTGGCCATTGGTGCTTTGCGAGGCAAACATGCTTGCACTGGCATCGTCTGTTATTGACATTGATGGTGTGGACGTGTCTCATCTGATAGTGATCGAAGGCACCAGCATTGCCACATCAGAATCGTCATCTGGGGTAGCAGGCACGTTGCCCAAAGGCAAAATCGACGAGTTTCCCGTACTCGGTGGCTCAATTATTGCATTAGTGCCACTCGACGCCACTGAGCCATTCACCTCTGTTCACTTGCCAGTTTATAATTGAAAAGGACAGCGGCACAGGCAAGACAGAGACAAATTGTGAGTGGCAGTAATGACTGGCTAATGAGCATCACGATGAGCATCGATGGTCGCTTTTACTCACCAGTCTTTTTATCCATGTGCTTTGCTAGATTGATTTGCAACCAGATAGAGTTTTTAGTGGCTCTGATTGCACTCGATTCATATAACATAGCATTATTAAAATTTATCAGATTGTTTTTATTTATAAAGTAACCTTTGTGTTGAGGTTAAATCTTAGCCAAAGCTCTGGGTTAATGACGTCACCATTGGTGCAGTCCGACAAACGGTTGTAATCATCACTAATGATGAGAAAGCTAATCTAATGAAAGGTCTCACTTGCTTGCCGCTTGCTCGGAAGCGAAGACAAATAAAACTGTAACTACTCACCGTTTTATGGTCACTAAGCAAGTGCAGATAGTCGAATTTGCATGCGACTGCTAATGAAAATAAGTTCACAAATGGCCGCGTGATTAACATATCAAGCTCGTTTTCCTGGCGCCAATCAAAGAGGAGGTAGTGACAAACTGTTACTGTTCTTCTCAAGTGCTCCCCCAATCGCAACTGGTGCCGTCATTTACATAACAAAACGACGTCATTTGGACATTGTGCCACTAACTAGCTGGCGGGCTAGCAACATTCACACAAGTCACTTGGGCGCCAGCCGCCGACACTGCCCATCACTGGTTCTTTGCCTACTCCACTCGCCCTGGCCACCGATCTCATAGATAAGCCAATTGGGAGTTGTGAGAGAAGGGTGATTCTACCATGCTCATTTTGCCATTGTTACCAACTTATTCGATGCACCGGGGCGCGTTAAGTGTTATCAACCAGCGAGGTAGTGCCCGCAAGCATATGAAAACCTATGTATGTCAGGTGCGCATCCTAACCTTGACTGTGTGCTCACTGCCTCAGTGCCCCTTCCTGTCGTCAAACAAAGGCCAAGATAAAGGTGACACTATCTGGTGACAAATAGCGCTAGCTATTACATAATAAGTCAACGCCAAGCTGACTTTACTCAACTTGGATCTCTTCTTGGCTTGTGCTTGTCATAAAAGCCCCACACTGTATGCAAATTGGGTTGTTATTTCAGTCTTGATTAATACAATTAGTCAGTGGACTTTGTGCGCGTCACTCTGTCTTATCAATCGTGCCCGTCGCTAGTTGCTTGACGCCGCTTCTACCAAACGCTTCTGTGCACTGACACTAATTGCTTTCGAAATTTATGCTAATTAATAGATTTCTAGACAACAATGGCTTTTTCTAATAGACTGGTAATGAGTAGTGAGCAGAAGTACTCAAGCCACGAGACACATTAGCAGCAACAAGCACTACTCAGTGGTTCAGCTTATTCTTTCTTATGATCTCGACATTTCTACCTCATATGAAGTGTCTTTACTAATTTTTAATTATTATCATACAAGCCAAGTAACTTTTTTTATTAGTCTGTAAACTATTGTATTCAATAAGTATACTTATTTTACTTGTATTGTTTTGGCATAAAAGTTAAAATTGGGTTCTATTTGAAAATTTATTTTCCCTATGATTAGGTTTTAGTTGATATTTTGTTAAATTAACTGTTAATCAACATGCCATAAATCTAAATAAAATAAAACAAGCAATTTAAATTGAGTAACATTTTTTAATTAGTTTTTAGTAGTTGCTCTATATTAAGTTTTTAATTTATCAAAATAACATTATACGGTGATTCAAGAAGCAACAAGTAATGAAACGTAGTTTTCAGTGCCAATAATACTCATTGATGAAAACAAGCAAAACGAGTGGTGTTAAAGGAGTGAATGTATTAAAATGGTGCGGTAATTGATTCGAGCCATTTGGCACATAGATGCGATGCCACCACTGGTTAGCTCGATTGCTCGCGCCTTCAATTGAGTTGGCGCGATGGTGGCGAGAGTGCGCCATAAATCATCGTTTCTAGCCTGTCAGTCTGTGCATTCCTGCTCATTCACAGTGCGCGCGCAGTGTGCGCAAATGTGGTAATCATTGCGAATATGATTTGAATTGCATCTATCACTGTCCGCTAATTGTGGTTCGATGAAATTACCCGTGGCAGTCTGGTACATCTCGCAATCGGAGCTCGCTAAGCACAATCGAGCGAGCTGCTCACATGCGCTAGACAAATGACTCCACATCCGTCCGAGTTGAACGAGGCTAGTGATAGAGCCAGCATCACCACATCGGCTGGCTTGACTGACTGGTCCACTGTGCCAACATTGCTCATTTTGGCTTTTGCTTGGCACTTCACAGTTCCAATTAGCTTTCGACTTTACTCTCGATTAGATTAGCCTAGACAGTGGTACCCAGGGTAGCATATCGATGGATTATCTATGCATGAGACTGGTCGATAATAATTAATAACACTGCTAATAGTGGCCGCACTGTGCTGATTGTCAGATAGAGGTGGCGATGGTGGAGGATGCGGCTGGGCGGTTGACTGGATGCGGCCAGATAAGCCGCCACCGTACCCACCAGCGCTACACTAGCCACTTGGTGTGCAAATTGGCCCTGATTGATATTGCCTCTCCTCAACCTCCCTCTCTACTCCATCTCTCCCGACTTCGGACTAATAGCTGCAAGTAAGTATATTGTTTTTAATTAATTAATTGCCTTGTCATGCCGCATCAGCTCTGCCCGTGACTTACTATAACCTCGCCACTCCTGCTCTTGTTAATGGAATTCCAAATGACATGCAACATGCAGAAGAGGCTTACTTTTTTGCTAATTGACTACTTCTACTCAGAATAGGCATCATGAGAGCATTCGGAATTTGATGGCGCCAATGGATATACTACTTGACGTACTGCTTACTAGTTACTATCGGTGTGAATAATTAAACCAACGTCTGTTCAGTAGAGTTTGGTTTGGAGGACAGCTATTAAGCTTTGCCTCTTTGGCCAGAGATTATCTTTGAGCAGAGGAGGTAAGAGCACGCTAGAGTGATAGGTGGCCGTGCACGGTGATAATGAGACTGTCCACACCTAGTTGTCGATCGATGAATGAGTGTATCTTGCGAGGCGACTTCAACCATTATAGCAGCTATCTCGTTCACCAATGTTGGTCTCTCGACGCTATCTCATTTGCAACATTGACCAAAACACCAAGCAAACTGTGCTTCTACTTGTTCCGTTTGGTGCTTCTTTGTAGACAGATGCCAAACTTAGCAGTGAATGTGGGGAGGTGCTCGTCAAGTGGTCGACTCATACCGTGACCACCCGATCACACTCGATCACACTGCCCACTATAGTCTCTTTGCTCCCTCTGATTGACGGCTTACTAATGAATGTTTGTTTATGAGTCTAATAAGATTGTGCCAAACGTTGTCGCACTGACAGTTCGATTTGCATTAATACTTCATTGACAAGTGTAATCCAAGTCGATTCAATGCTGGTGATACTGCCACCGACACATAACTGTCGACATCTATTAAGCTTTGAGATCGATCCTCTCACTTCGATTAATAGACATTGTTGTGACAGTGAATTGTTTGACTCACAGTTGGCTATCTTAGGTCTGAAATACCGTTTTTAATACTCAAGTTAAGTTTTTCGATGCAATAGATTTTTTTTTGTTGAGCATGGGATAGTATCAAGGCTGCTAATCAGTCCTCAAGCTTGCACGTTCAAGCCAGTAGGTCACCGATCGTGATGGACATTTGGGCTGGTGTTAACAAGTTTCTCGTTAACAACGACTGGATGAAACAATTCAATCACGCACGCGCCAGATTGGGCAGCAGCACCGTCAATTGATATAAATGAGAGAGGGGCTCTTGGCGCGCGACTCCGAGAGATGATGAGCACACAAGTGAAGTGAAAAACGTGATTATGGCTTGGTAAGAAACCAATTAGGCAAACAATCGCAGCCAGGCCCATGGCTGGCTGGTGTGGCTGCCGGGCGGCGGCCAGCAGGGGCGCTTTCGCCACCGAGCAACTCCAACGAATCGGTTATCGGCGCCCTGGCCAGTGTCCGACACTGCTCACCTAATTGACTCTGTCAAAACTTGCTCCAACTACGTGTCTGCTCACTTGGTGGGGCATTATGGAAGACACTGCCCAGTCGATTGCTACCCATAGTGATTGACGTCGATTCCATACTCTAGTGATGATCTCTCTCTCTCTCTCTCTCTCTCTCTCTCGCACATCCTGTGAAGAATCTACAAAGCATTTACAAATCTACTTTAGGATGTTGGTCTTGTATTTGTCACAGAAATCAGCAGCATTAGCGGGTTTTTAGACTTACTAATGGTAGATGTCTAAGATTGGAGAAATGGCACATTTACATGAGAAACACATTCGACGATTTAGAACTGCAGCTGCGAAAAACTTGGCAAGTGAGCACTTGACGTTTGCACTCAATGCCTCTAGAGCACGGAACTATTAATTGACTTGCAGTTATTAATTGTGTGGCTAGAGAGGCATGCAGATGAGTCTGGTAACTAGTGAACGAGTGAGCGTATAATTGTCGATTATTGCTGCTAATGCTAGTGCAGGTCTCACTTCCACCCGACTCGGTTCTCTCTTCTCTGTTAACTGTTTTCTCACCTCGTCATTGTCGTGTGAGTGTAACTGTTGCGATATGCACCGACTCTGTTGACTAGACAGTTCCTGAACCAAGTTATGCCCATCAGTGCGACGGCTGCTTTGCATCACACTTACTGAGAGTAGCAATGGTTAAGAGGCCATGAATACGGCTCGAACAAGAGTGGCAGAGGGGTGCGCTTGAGTGCTTGGTTGATACTTGACACATGACAGACGTGCGCACTAACTGCTACAATCGGCGTTGATGATTTACAGTAATTAATTAAGCTAAAGTTGACTTGGCGGAAATGGGTGGTGGCTTTAGGCAGGTTGTGTTCAGCAATATAATCTCTGTACCAAGGTGCAAGTCGGCTAATGCCCGTCCACGTCATCATTGTTGCTTTTGGATGAATTTGTTGATGCTGAGAGGAGCACTAGAGAAATATTGGCTCATTACAACGCAGCTTAATGTGATGCAGCTCTAATCGCTGATGCAAATGGTCTAATTTATGGCTTGCAAATGAGACACTGAACGAGAAAGGCAACGAGTGGTTGGTGGCGCGCGACAGACCATTTGCGCGAGGAGCAAACCAAATTAATTTCATCTGTGAAGCAATCAGATAAAGCAAACACGATTTGTCGGCACGCATGTAACTGGTTTACTGCAAGACTACTTGGCTGGGACTAAGTAAACAGACCCGACCGCCATTTACCACTGGTCCAAGCTTCGTGCCACTGTACATTCGTGTTTTCCACCCATTGCTTTGGATTCTGAGAAGTTTTTTTGTTAAAATTTATGCATCCAATCTGCAGCAAATAAAAATAACACACTGTTCATGCTATAGCTATAGTAAGCGGTGAGTTGTAAAGGAACCTAAAAAGATATTGAGAGACATGATAGCACTCGGAAAGGGTTAGGCAGACATAAATTAGAGCTGCCTGACATGTGGGCTGTGAGTGCTTTCGCCACCACCACCACTATCACCAGCAGCACCACTTGTAGTAATCTGTGATCGGTAAGTGTAACCAGTGAACTGGCTTCTCAAACTTCTTAGTGACGTTTAACTGGCCAATTTGCACCACTTGCCTTACTTCAATCTCGAAGGTGATGTTCAGTGGTGTTTATTGCTCACTTAGTACTAGTGACTTATGTTGCTTGGAAGAATACTGCTAATGTGACAATCATCAATGTCTTGCTGGCCAGACAGCTGCACTTGGAGATTTATCGGTATATATCTTGGCTAGCCATAGCCAACAGTTGGCACAGGGCTGCAGACACGCTCGGCGGAAAGCGATTTATGGGAGTCAATTTGCGCCGACCGGTCTGCACACACCTCTCGGTGAACCACCGAATGCCAACACGCATCGGAAGCTCACTTTAGTCAAAACAGATGTGCACCATGCTATTCACCGAGGTGGTGCATGGCATGCCAATTCTCTGTCAACTAGATTCAACTCGATTTCCCATTTCTATTCTTTCACATCTTATTACTTATTTTGCGATCACTGTTTTAGCTATTAAAAATACATCACCACGAGACAGTAAGGGATCAGTAAGGATCACTGCATTAGTCAAGTAAAAAGTAAATGCATTTTGACAAGTCTTTTAGGCAACAGATTAAGTCATAGCTAGATAGGTTTAGAAGCCGTGAGCAAACTTGCGTGTGGACACCGAACTCAGTGGCGATTATTAATCACTCGCCATCAATTAGGCGCAAAGACACGCCACACTGATTAACTGGTGGTGAGTATTTACTTCCCAAGTCCAATCAACATGATCATCGTTTGCTAAATTCTTACAGTTTGCCCATTTCTAATGCTACAGGTGTATATGTACAGAAGAACTTTTAGTTGCTAAATATTTGACAATTTAATTTATATAGCAACTTGTGAGTTTTAAGATAGATTTACTTACATTTCTGCCTCACCCTCTCAATTGAGTAATTTTCAGTTCAACGAAACATTACTTATACGTCCGTGCATACAAAAAAAGAATCAAGTTAGAAAAAAGTGAGTTTTATGAATTGGTTTTAGTTAAAATAAAATTACAAGTTATAGGTTATTTCATACAATCAAAGATTTGTTCTGTCACATGAGATACCAATAAAGTGAGTCGTTTATTTGTTGCAGATAACCCGCATGGAGAATTATCTAAGAATAGGCTTATTATCATCTGATTGGCTAGTAATCTATGTTTTGGCTGAGTGGTGTTTAATGTAGATGCTGTTGTTTAGACTGATCTGGCTAAATGGCGCGTAAAGTGATAGGCTGGGTGGTGGATAAAGCTCTTGAGCGATGTGATGGCCCGCAGCACGATCACGGCAGGTCAGGGCTCAGTCAGAGTGCACAGTGCCTCGATTGTCCAGTGTCTTGAGTCAGTGCTGTCAACGCCATTCTTGACGCGTTTCAGTTTAATTACTGCCCATCAGATAGTGCCATTCACAGTGGGCCCGCGTGCGCGTGTCTATGTGCTACACGAAATTAGCTCTAAATAGTGCTGCTATCAGAATTGCCAAGTGTGTGCGCGCTTGTCTTGTCGATTGATCTCTGCTCAAACACTGCTCACTCGACCTATCGATGAAAGTCTTAACAATTCTATTAGAAACGCTATCCTGGTGGCTCACCCTGCTCACTAAAGCGCTAATTTACATTTTTCAATTTACTTCACTAGACAGATTGATTGACACTGCCAACCAGTGCAGAGAGTCACGCAGAGGCGAGTCAAACTATTATTGACAGTTATCATCTACACTAATTGTTCGAACCGTGATGCTCTTATATGGCCCGATTTACCAAAGACTCATCTTATTCTAATTTTTATAATAAAGCTGTTGACTGATAATACCATCAATTTATTATATCTCAAATGTTTCTATTTTTATATAATTCTGAACAGCAACATGTGTGCAGATAAGTATTAGATCTGAAGGTTGAAGGTAAATTTAGTTTTATTTAATAGAATGAAATGATAGGATTTATCTTATTAGACTTTCAAAAATATTCATAGGTCTAATAAGTTAATCGAGTTAGAATTAAAATTCACTTATAGAATACTGATCAGTACAATTATAAAATTAATCAGTGTAAACATCTTGGTACTGAGGAGGCTTTTGCCAGTATGAAACTTAGATGTCAGATAGAAGCCTATACTAACTAATCCATGTTTGCTTTGATTTAGTACTATTTTAATTATTAATCATTGTAGCGATTAGCAGACAATGACAGTGCAATTCAAGGTGCCACTGGCTACCCGGTATCGAGTTTTGAGAGCAAGGTACCGAGTGCATGCTCTTTGCATCGCTATCGCTATAGCTCAGTGGTGGTCAGATCGGACCAGTTAAGCTTTACAAGAAAGACCTCACACGCGGTGGGCTCGATGACCAACAGGACCCTCCGGTCGTGCTTTCAATCAACCATTTCACCAACGCAACTGCTTCGCTCTGCCTGATCGCACTTGAGTTTCGACCACCGCTTGTGTGAGCAAATATAATCTAATTATGTTAATCCTAGCGGGTAGGCTGGTTGACTGACTGGTAGGTAAACTCAACTTGGACAAGAGTAATGTTGGTTTGATTCAAATTGTTTTTAATTGTTGACCTACCAACAGAGCGTACATTGTTTGCTTGCAGAGCGCTTCGCAAAGTATTGATGTGTGCTCTTGTGGAAAGCGAGGTAGGCAATGTAAGGGGGAGAATGGGAGAGAAAGAGAGCTAGATGAAGCTAGCCTTGGCCGATACCTCACCACCGCCCGGTTCTCAATCATTGGCATTCATGGGCTTGATGTGCCAAAGGGTGCTGCAGATTAGTGGGGCCCTCTTGATCGAGATGACAGATAGTATCGTTGCTCGATGAGCTTCAATGTGACACGGTGGAGAGAGGCCGAGTCAATTTCAAGTGGTTCGCTTGTCAAATTGTCAAAGCACGCGAGTCGAGTGGCTGGACAAACAAGCGGTCCGGTGTGTGGCACTCCCGGACCCAACTCTAGTACTTGCCTGGCACGTCATGCGACAGCGACCGGCTGGCCACTCGATCAGTCAATTTGTTTATATTATTATCAACATCATCTATCACCGACCTGCCCTGGCTCAAAGTGTGCACGCGCGGCGGCTCAAGTCCGTCGCAAACTTACTAATCCATGAAATGTTGTTACAATCGAACACTGACACTACTGCCGCCTCGAGTCACTTTCTCACATTCTCAATGAGCTCAACCACGGCAGCTGCCACCGGTCAATCGGCATGTCTCGAGTCTGCTATCGTCTCTCTGCTAGCTAGCCAGTCACTCCACTGATTTACGGACTGATTTAATTAGTCGTAAAGTGTCGCAGAGACACGCACTAACCAAAAGGGCAGTGGTGAACTGACCCAAGGACTGGTAAGCTGTGACCACACGCTCGTGTGCCACTCAATCTCGTTTCTCATCATACCACCGTTCCACCTCCCCAGATTCCAGCTATTCACTTCATTTTGCCGTTGTGTATCAAAGCTAGTTAAAACTTAATTATTTACCACACACCATTTTTATACATATAGATTATTCATTCTCATTGACTGTTATTCACAAAATATTTGTGGAGCCAATTAGTTGGTAAACGCGAATGGTCAGTGTGAATGAGCAGTGTTGCAACTGCAGTTTATTATGATTTATAGACACACCGCAATACACGTTAATAGACAGCCAAGTTGTCGATTGAGGCATTTATGTGGAAGACTTTGCAGAATGTGGTGGTCGGCTTGAGTCACTAATTTGTGTTGCCACTGACCAAATGTGAGCAACATTGAAACTCTGTACACGCCAATGTTTTGCCTAATTAATTTTGCTCGTTTCTTCAAGTCGAAATAGTAAATTAGCACTAATAAATTAGCCTGCGACAGCTAGCTAGCTTTCCAGCAGTTTTCTTTGTCATGTCTGCCAGTGGCTTGAAGCTTGACCTCGACTCACCGATGACGACGGTCAATGAAGTGGTTGCTACTGTAACTACCGCGAGCATCACTATCACTGCATCATTGCAGTTACACTTGCCAATCGGGTCTATTGCGATCCGTGCCAACTGGTATAAATCAGTCCGGTCGAGGGTCGGTTATGGCCCTCGATAAGTTTGTGGGAGCCAGATTGATCGGTACTGACATGGGTCGGTTGTGTGGCCAGCTGGAGCGAATCATCAAGTGTCGACTCGATGTGACGATGCGCCAGGATAAGTTCAAACCGTTTGAGCACTGGTTGGCATTCGTTTCCACAGAGCCCAATTGCGAGAATTATCACTATTCAGGGCGCATTCGGCACCTGTTAAGACCACGATCGGGCGCGCAAGAAGGCAATCTCTATTACTTTGATTTTCTTGTTGATACAATTTTGAGATTTTCGTTTTTTACCAAAAATTCCCACAAATTAGTCAATTTGTGTTTGCGTCAGTTTATTCACAGATAGCGTTATGAGCTAGTCGACTTTTGGCCAAAAGACCCCGAAGAATGGTTGATTCAAGCGGATTTATTTTATAGATTTTCAAAGTCTTATCAAGGCGTTCAATGTCAACGGATATCGATTGGCATCATCATTACTATATATTCGTTAAGTGAACTTTTCAATCAGTCAGTTCGGATATGGGGGGTTCGAATAGGGGAAGACTGTATACACATTAATAGACAGCCAAATTGTCGATTGAGTCATTTATGTGGAAGACTTTGCAAAATGTGGTGGTCGACTTGAGTCACTAATTTGTGTTGTCACTGACCAAATGTGAGCAACATTGAAACTCTGTACACGCCAATGTTTTGCCTAATTAATTTTGCTCGTTTCTTCAAGTCGAAATAGTAAATTAGCACTAATAAATTAGCCTGCGACAGCTAGCTAGCTTTCCAGCAATTTTCTTTGTCATGTCTGCCAGTGGTTGAAGCTTGACCTTGATTCACCGGTGACGACGGGCAATGAATTGGTTGCCACTGTAACTACTGCGAGCATCACTATCACTGCATCATTGCAGTCACACTTGCCAATCGGGTCTATTGCGATCCGTGCTAACCGGTATAAATCAGTTCGGTCGAGGGTCGGTGACGGCTACACGCGAGTTTGTGTGAGCCAGATTTATCGTGGAGACCTCTCGGTACCGACATGGGACCTGGGCGACTGGCGATCCATTGCAGATTGATGATAGGCCAATGTGGCCGATCGCGCTCAATTGACACTGTCAAGTGTGGCTATAAATTTTGACTTCTCAAAATCGCCTGGCTTGTTTATATGTCAGTGCCGCGTCGAGTCCATTCTCGTTGCAAATGGCCTTCATTTGCGCGCCCGTTCGACTTTGAGATCACTATCAGTGCATTGGGTACGTTGACGAGTGCGCACCTCGAGACTTGCGGGAGACTTATTTGGACACTTGGCTCACGTGATCAGGTCATTAAACAAACATTCTTTGATAATAGCTACTGTGGAAGTTGAGAAAAAACAAATTTTTGATTAAGCGAAAAGATTTATTGAAATTGATTAATGCAAATGAAACAAACTATTTAGCACGTTATATTGTTGGGGTTAGATTGGATTTTCTTTGCGATGCCATCTTGCCAAGAGATAGGAAAAATCATTGAAGATTGTAATAACAATCTATTGCGAGTCTAATTAATTATGTTTCATTCTGTCCTACTCAGTCTAACGTCTTTATCATTTGAGATAAGAGAACTAGTGGAGTGTAAGTGCCCTGGCAGGTGGATATGCTCGGCAAAATGCAAACAAATCTGGCTTGGTGAGGAGGAGTATTTACCGACAACACCTTAGAATGTAGCCTCGTCGGAATTGATGAGAGGAGAGGAAGTGCGCCGAAATAATGCAATTCAATTGCCTTTAATAAGTGCCGCGCGTGCATTGTGGTCTGATAAGTGACACAGATTGCTGCGGGCACTTGGCGCATCGTCACAGGGTGAGGCAGCCCAGTCAATCTCGGTGCTGCATGAAATTCAATTAGTACAGACACACATTGTGAGTGGATGCCACAAAATGGACAACAGTTCGATTGTTCGGTGGCGAAAGAGTGCATGGTGGGCAAGCAAGCCAAGAGTGTCGGTAATGAATGACACTAAGCGACTCTCAGAGATGGCTTGCACCAAATCAAATGGCGATCAGATTCTCGACTATCTCCGGAATTTGATCTCGGTCGTCAAGTATTATGCAAGTAGATAGCAGTCTTTGGTGCACTGCTACGGCACTAGTGTTGCACTATCCAATGAATGGCGCCGAGTCATCTCGATCGGCTCTGTGGTCTCCTCCTGCACCCGGCCACGTCTATTCAATGGCAGACTAGTCTAATCTTACCTAGACGTGCTTGTTAAGGCGATTAGCGCGCACAATTGGCCAGCGAGCACAAAGGTGCACGCGCGAGCAATAGCTATCCGAGAGAGATGAGATCATCTAGGACCAGGATAGGCACGATAGCTGAGATTTTATTTAAATTAACCAATCAGTCGGACTGTGGCGCAGCCCGATCGGTGTTCATCCATTCAATGTTAATGTCTATTTTAGCAGCCATTTGTTTGTTCACTAGCGATTGGCACGCCTCTGCCCAACGCATCCATCTTCTTGTTGGCCATCCTAGTTGACTATGCACACTACTCACTAAGGCGCATTCTCACTGGTCGCGCGCGTCACCGTCATCTATCTCTCTCCAACGCCAGTGATCAATTCTCGACCTCTCGCTGGATTAATTAATAATTTGTTCAAATTTGTAGAGCAAACGACAAAATATTTTGCTTGATGCAAGATTAACAGTTCGGCAGATTGATGCCAATGAAAAAAAGGCAATCGTGGCAAGTGGATGTGGTGTCCAGAATTAATCGAATGATTGATGAGGCAGTAGGTCAATAAATTAAATGGCTCTGTGGACTCTGGTGGTGAGGTTGTGCCCCACCGAGACACTGGTTGCCTCTGTACTGCGTGGTCAGTGAGTAGCACTGCAGAGGCATCACTCTTCTGACTTCACGCTGGGCCCAGTGATCTTTGCCGCAGCACACCCAGGTCTTCACTAATCCGGCTTACGCTTGGTGCTACCACGCGTCCACCGAGCTAGCGTCTCTATAGGTATACCAGATCGAGCTCATTCTCACACCGAGTAGTGAACGAGTCCATCGGGCAATGCACTGATTGATTGACTGGTCTCATACATACTGACCACTGTCACTGACCACTGTGACCACTAGCCGTCACTCAGACAGGCGCTAACGGAAGTCTAATCGACTGACTCTATTGATGGGTTTCTAATTCCCACTCTGCACTAGTGCTTGCTACAAGGGTTAATGGCACTACAACGGGCATCAATGGCACATCGCAGCCAGTTCCAATGGCTTACCAGAGGTGTTGTCGAGGTGACTTGATCACGACGACCTGTCACTTACTACGTCTCAGTGGCATGTCTACTGAGACCAGTGACACGGCTCTTTGTCTTTGGCTCACAGACTGTCGCGGTCAATGCGCCAGACAGAGCGGTCAGGTAGTGGTTGGTTTCATTTTAATTAGCCTTTTAGAACGAGTGCAG
Source organism: Rhinocypha anisoptera (assembly GCA_011762765.2). Lineage (NCBI taxonomy): Eukaryota > Metazoa > Arthropoda > Insecta > Odonata > Chlorocyphidae > Rhinocypha > Rhinocypha anisoptera. The sequence goes on along the minus strand of WURS02242304.1, from coordinate 22,269 downwards.
TGACAGACTGTTGCAGCGAGCGAGTCGCATTGAAGGTGCCAAACACTGCAGTGCCGGACCGCGTGACATGCCGGCGCTCACTCATGCCGTGAATGCATGGCCTCTGGCCCTAGTCATAATTTACTTTTATGGACTCGACGGTTGCAGCCAGACTTGGTCTAATAATGATTGGAAGCCACAAGAAGTGTATTGTTTCATTTCTGTGTAATGAGTGAATTATTGATTTCACAGTTGCAGTTAGTCTAGTCTCGAATCCTGCTGCGCAATGACATAGACAAAGACCAAAGTGGAGTAGACACAATGGTCGGCGAGACAGAGTGGTCAGTGAGCAGAGACAAATAGAGAGAGAGAGAGAGAGAGAGAGAGACTTGATCCAAGACTCGCTTTTGACGACGAGTCACGATGGTGACGCGCGCGATTGACTAATGATCAGACGGACGGTCATAGCGTGCGTGACAACTCTATAGCGGCGCAAGCTGTATTGGTCTAGGTGTCGGAGATGCATCGATTCCTGGCGACAGGGCTTTGTCACCTCGCGCCACACTGCTAGTGTTCATTGTGTGTTCATCCAGCCCTCCCGGGGTCATGTCTTCTCGTGTTCGTTTTTATGTGTGTATGAGACGAATTCTGGCCCCTTCAAAGTTTTCGGGTGTGGCCAATTCGTCCAGGCAGAGGTTATCCAAAGTCGTATTGAGGGCAATTTCACCATGCATTTTGTGCTAAAATTTTGTAAATCTTACCTAAGGTTTGATTCAAGCTCAAAAAAAATTTTACAAAATACAAAAACGGAACTTTGGTTTAAACATATGATTTTAAATATATATGGTCTTCACACCGTCTCAAAGTGACACCAGACCGATTACGCAATGTCATAATAATAGCACCAGTAATAGACATTTAGATAACAGATGCAATGTCGCCAGTGGGTTTGTCGAGGTCAAGTGTGACCAGGCATAGTGATCAGTGATCAACACGCGGTACCGACAGTACCAGCAGCCAAGTGAAGGCAACACCTGATGGGCACTAATGCGATTCTGCTTCTACTGGTGCGCACTTGTACAAATCCACATTAGGCGAGATCTGTCCTAGATAAGCAGTTGAGGCTTGCCGGGTGACCTCATACATCATGCTCGACGCTAGTGCTGTCTCAATGCGATCGGGTGTCGAACTGCAACACGATGGTGTGTATCCATCCTCTCCCGTCTTCACTCTCAGTTTGCGTTGTGCAAATTTGCCGATTCACTGCTTCTATTATTATTTGCATAGCACATTGGTTGAGAAGCAATCCGTTTGCGCATTGTCTAAATTTAACACCGAGATTCGCTGCAGTGTCAGAGTGGCAAGACAAATGAGTCTCTTGATTGCACTTTATCGATATAGTGTGCCGAATGGGACGTCGTTGCGATTCATCACCAGCTGCGTTGAGCGCATCCTTCTGCCACCTTTGGTCAAATGGTGGTACTAGAGACGAGCTTCGTTGTGCCGTTTTTAGTTTAGTTCCAAGATGGTACAAATTGCTGCATGGGTCGCAATTAATTGAAGCCGCCAAGTTAGTATTATCTTTATTGCGTTTGGTCACAAACGATCCTTCTGTGACATGTGATAAATAGTGCTGTCGTGGCAAGAGAACGGTGTCAATTTAATACAAATAAAACGCTTATTATTCGCCATTATAAGCAATCATTGATCAGGCCACAATGTGTTGTGCTCGATGGCACAAAGGTGCCAGTCATCAAAAGTCTACAAGTCAACGAGTCTGGCTCGCAAAGTGCGGTGACGGCCTAGCAGGCCAGATTGCTCACCACCCGCCATACCAGTTACACTCAGAGTTGCGGTAGCAGTACAGCTACAGACCTGAGAGCCACAGAGCTTCCCATTGGCGATGGTGCTCTCGCGAAGTGATTTGTCCCCGAGGAACGAGCAATAGCCCACAAGCCGCGTGTTTGCCTTTTTACAGTTGAATTGAGATGTCCTGACCTATTGCATTGTGCCCCTGAGTAGGGTCCATTGTTGGTGTGTTTGTGTTAGCCATTGTAGTGGCCAGTGTTTATTCCGCGCTGCTCGTTTGTCTCGCTACACCAGGACCGAGACCAGCAGCACCAGGCGCGCGTTTGCAGTCGCCACTACTGCCATTACCTTGCCCATGCTCGCGTATACCTATTGTTTGGCCACTTGGCAAGTGTCGGCCAAATAAACTCTTGTCAAAGTAAACAGAAGCAAAGAGGGGAAGAGAGAGGCGGACAAGAGGCGCCCAGCTCTACGCACAGACCGAGCCCAGGCCGACAGTTAATATATTTTATTTTATTTACACTTGCCAGTTGGAGTGCAAATTGAGAAGCGTATCGAAAGCCTATTATGAGGTAGTAATCCAGCAGGTCTAGTGGCTGGTACCAGCTCGTTACCCTCTGCAAGCTAAGCCTTCTCGTAATTCGATTGGATTCAGCACTCAACCAACACCTCTTTCTCTCTCTCTCTTCTTCTTCTTCTTCTCTCACTCTGCTTGAATAATCGACCAACCCTGATCGATAGAGTAAGACAAGGCTGCTGTGCGTAGCCAACTCTAAGGGTCCATGCGTAGCGATTTTCCACCAATTGGAGCTAAACAGGGTGACAAGCTGCTACAGCCATGTTTTCAATGTAAACATTAATCAAGCTAATTTACGGACAATGGGTCGGATGGAATTTAATTTTGTGACAGCGTTCGGTTCACACTGCCATTGGTCGATTGTTTAGCCCGCCGGTGAACAAGTTCTCGTTTGCGACAAGCGCGTATTAATATTCATTATAATCTCTATTATTTTTGATTATAATAACATTAGACGACCACGAATGGTTACCACAATGAAGCCGGACAAGCAGTGCAATTGATGTCTGGCTCTGGCCTAGCTCTACACCACCACTGGCGTCGCCATATGGCCTAGGCGGACTAGCACAATGGATGATTGTGCAAACGAGCAAATCAATTTGTTTGCCGACCGGTGGCATTATTGATTGTCCCAACCGCCATATAGGTCTCTGGCTCCAGACACCAAGCCTCCTTCTCCACTTCACAAGACGACGAAAACTTTATTAAACCATTTGATCTTTCTTGATCATGTCACTGGCAACTCTATTATGTTTCATGGCACATTTGATTGTGCTCGCGATCGACTTGAGCCGACAGGCAGTGGTCGCGTCGTTGTTACATTTAGCCTTGGCGCGTCAGCCAATCGGATCATTATGCTTTCAATTGATACTTTCCGGTCAGACTTGCCCGAACCAGTAACGATGCGGTGGCGGTTTCAGTGCACGAGTATCACGCTTCACTCGGCACTGGCGTCTGCCTTGAAAGCTATATTGGTCGCATCTCGATTTGAGACAGAGACTAAGGCATCGATTCACTTGCGATCGTTTTCCGTTTGGCGAGTCGCCTCAGTGAAGCTATAGTGTGCCACTCGACTTTAGCGGCTAGATTCAATTAACTCGTTTTCTGAGCTCGCGTTGCAACTTACCGCTTTCAGGCTCGATGGTGTGCTTATTGGCCACATCCGAACTGTTCAATCGAGAAGAACTTATTGTCTTGCTACTGTTGGCTAAGCAGATAGTCGAATGACTCGATTTCCGGCGCCGGAAAGACGCTGCTTGGATGGCTTGTCACGAGTAATGCCGGCAGAGTTGGTCGATTGTAAGCCAACAATCCTTCTAAATCGTGGTCTCGATAGTGCAATTACAAGCAAGGCCTGAAAGCGAGTCATCAAATAAATGACCGATTTGAATGAAGTCAGAACGGAGGGCTGGCACCAGAACTCGCGCCACAATCATTGCTTGTGAGTAGTGTGGGCAATTACATTGTGGCAATGGCTTGCAGTATTACCAGATTGGGCTAGAACAGCAAACTGTCGCTGTGCTGCTCGAAGCCAAATGCAATCACTTAAAACTCACAATAACCGCAGCGGTGGCAATTATTCATTACAAACGCTAACAAAGCAACATGACCAGCGCGGTTATCCAAATTGCTTGAACAAATAAAGTTGCTCACATTTGTCGTTTTTTCTGAGTTGCTTAGAACCAAGCATTGGTATAGCTACTCCACTTGAGCCATTCAGAAGAAGATCTAAGACAAGTGGCAAGACTCATTTCAAGCGTACTTGATAGTCACATCTTAAGTCAAGTAGCCTCAAAACTTGGCTTATATAGAACTGGACTTACTACCGTATCATTGCCATCTGGTCAAATCGCTCCCTTGATGACAATTTGGTTATCAAACAACCCTATAGGGCAGCAAGTCATTTCGGTTCAAACTGCGAGGTTACAAATGTATCGCTAACCATTTGTATTGCTAATAACTCAATCGTGTTCTGGTGATAGCACCCACAATTTTCTCCGCTAGTAGTTACCTCGGTTTGAAGCTATATTCATAAATCAAGACAAATTAAATCTAATACGTTAATATAATCCAGTTAAATATATTGGATGAACTGAATAGATGTTTCGACTGTTCACTTGTGTTGGAAATGTACGGATTTTGTTAAATATATAAAAACAAATTAATTTTCGATAACTTCAAACACCCTTTTGATTATGGTAATAAAATGATAATCATTGCTATTCAAGTTGGATCTTTCGTTGATTCCAAAACTATGTTCAATTGTGCAATATTGAATATTATAAACGTAACTAATTGTTTCTAAGCAACTAGTGCTTGAAATAGTTAAGATAGATGCAAAAATAAAATAATTTCTTGTAGAAGATAAATTCTGCCAAGGTTTAGATCTTTATCTTTAATTTCAAGTATCATTAATAACTTATTTGATTATTATAATTTTATATTATGTTTTAATTCCATTACTTGAGGCTTGTAGTAGAGCTGACAATTTGAGTGTTCAATGAGATGTGGAAAAGGAAGGTAGATGGCACGATGGCATTGCTTACCAGGGCAAGCGGGATGCCAGTTGGCTCAAGCTAGCCAACTCGAGTAAAAGACCAGACAAGCATTAGCGAAGGAGCCGCGTGCGGTGAGGCAATGAATTATGACAATCGCCTGATGCTAATGCGCCAACGTTTGCTTCACTCGTTGTGAGATGCAATTAAAAATTGAAAACTCAACAACAATGACCGGGCTCGTTGGCCGAGCTCTGCCCCCACTGCAGAGAGATGCTATTTTTGCATGCCTTGCGCAGTGTTTCTCAAACTAACCCGCAACTGACACGGAAATTGCGTTGCCGTGGCCATGAAGTGGCTATAGTAGTTGCTAATCTAGAGGCATGCATACTGCAGTTTACTCGTTTACTGCCATCATCATTACTGTGAGACAAGCCTTGTCGGGCGGTGATGCTCAAGGGGTGTTGATTGTAAGTTGTCGGTTAAGAATCACTGACAAACAACAATGGCTCGGGATAATAATTAGCTTGATTGTCTTAGCTCTGATAATCACTCGGCTTTGGTGATCATTTGGAGATGGAAATATAAATTAAACATTGTTACACCAAACCTGCTAGGCTGAATGAGCAGACACTAAATAAACAAGATGAATATTCATGACTGGCTTAATATTAATTTGAGATTCAGTACCAACTAGACGGGCCGACTGGCAAGCAGCAGTGAATTTGCAGAATGATTAGCGAGCTTTCACTACGATTACAGCAGCATTATCCGGTAATGATGGTGATGAGCAACGAGCCGGGTCAGCTGTGAGCTAGCAAGCAAGCTTACAATGCATGCACAGTGATGTCGCGAGAGAGGTGGCAGAGGCATCGACGCGCAGCTTGTGCTAGTGTCCGAGCTCATTAGTGCGAACTGGGGAACTGGGGAACGTCGATATGGACACGATCTCACCGAGCCTATAGGTGGCGGAGGCGATCGCACGAGTCTATATGGACAACTAGACGCCCGTTCCAACTGCACCCAGCAACACTGCCAGTGGCCGAGCTCGATACGCTAATTGTGTCGCTGGTGATGCATCACCCAACGCGACTCCCTTCACGAGGATTAAATTATTATTTCAAGTCAGCATAGTTTTGCATATTTTATTAATGCTAAGTGTTTGACCATATTTGCCGTGCTTAATGGCATTCTAAGTAACTTCTCGCTGGCGCAGCTTGTGAGTATGGGACATCGCAGCGCCGACTAGGGGCAGCCAGTGGTGCGCTATCGTGCTTGCCATCCGATGCCTCGATCGAACATGTTGGCCATTGTGACAGGCAGCCAATTAGCAAGCCGGACTGGCCTGATCACTGTCAGCACGGTTTGCTGTCCAATTAGGCTTGCTGTCAGTCGTGATCTGTCGACTGTCTAGCCAGTTGACGGACATGCATGCGAACGAATCCAAACGATCACCGAGTAAGAGACTCCTCAAGGTGTGCCGAGTCAGAGCCAGATAATCTGGCATTACCAGCTTGTACAGGGCTTTGTTGGCAACCGAGACAGTGTGTTCTCTATGGTTAGTCGAGATGAATTGGTCGGACCTAAGCATGTTAGCAATGGCCGTGGATGCCTCTTCGAAGGCTAGTGTGTTGATTTATGCCCTGTCGATAGGAGTAGTACAACTCTATTTGGCGCGAGTGCTACGATAAAGACACTAGCACGACGACCCGTTGCAGTGTCGCTGATCGTGCCCGCGTGCAGTGGCCAAAGGAGGCATCCGACTAGCCAGGCACCAGCCAGGCTTGTCAGTCTCGTAAATAATAACATTACGCACAGACATTGACTCCAACTTAGACGCTAGCCAAGCATTGAGCCAGAAAGTGAGTTGGCCAACAGAAATTGTGAATGAAATCCTCTGACTTCTGAATAAATTCAGATTGGTGCCGTCAACGCTGAGAAAAAGAACTGGTATTAATTAGCAGCGGTGAATTTTAATGTGACAGCCCGATCGATTGGCTTGGTCATACACTGAGTGAGCCACCGACTGAGCAGCCGTCCGCGCACCTGATGCAAGTCAAATTAAATGTTTGCCAATAGTGGTGTCATTACCGCTTTGGCTTTTCATTTAAATCTCCCTCGATGCCTTGCTAGAGAAGACAGCTCCTCTCACAGTCCTGTGGCTGCTATCTGTCATGCTGTGAAGTCAACTTAAGGAGTGGTCCCTCTATTTATTAAATGGAAAATATTTTCTTCCAAATATCATAATATTTTATTAGTTGCCGTTTGTTTTGATAATGCCTGTAATTAATTGGTAGTGCCAGTCGAGTGCCACTCGCTGGGCGATTGAGAGTGCCGCTGCCCTTCAGTGCACAGGTCTGTGCAGGTGTTGCTTGCCACCACTAGCAGTATATACTGCTAGTGAGCGCATCACTAGCTGCATCACTGCCTGGCGCATGTTTGCACAGTACTACCGCTACCTTGCCACTAGTTTGCCTGTGTGCTCACTGCTTGTATGGTTCCTCGTGTCAGTGCATAACCCGATCCAAGTAGCGCATTACATTCACTAATATTGGCTATTTCTAAGTCATAATGATAATCAGACAAGCAGTGCCGCATGCTGCATACTACCAAATCGGCAAATTTATGACTCGATTCACTGTCAGCTTACTTAAATGAGCAGGGTTGGCATTGGCATTTGTTGGGTGTTGATGGTGAAGTGCCACCAATGAAGGTAACCTAGCCTCTCCAGGCAAAGCCCCTAGAATAGATTGCCTCAAGCACTAATCACCTGTACTCAAACTACACTCTTTAATGGATTGATGAGTAACAAATGGCAAAGAGGCGACAAATCTGATCTTTCAGAAAGTTCATTCATAAGAATTGGCGCAAAGGGTGCCGTGACGAGGAACGGGTGTCACTCACGCTCACTATCTCGCTTCTGCCTTTGGTGATGGCCGGGACTTGAGGAATGTGGGGATGGTAGTAGTGCCGGTGGTGGCTCGATTCCCGATGTCAGCCGCGTGCCCCTCGGTCGGTAGCAGCAAGCTTAATTAGTCACCTTGTTGCTGTCTGGCCGCTCACCGGTTTGGCTCGTCTGTTGATACCTCCGCGATGCTGTCACCGGGCATGGCTAGCACCGTAGCTCGACGTGTGAAAGCCACTCTCTCGACAGCAGTTAATAGAGATCGATAGCGATCTTGTCAGACACAACGATTAATATTCGTAGCACGCTGTAATAAGATGACACTGGCAGTTCGCCTGACCGGCCCATCACTGATAACATTTTTCCATAAGAATCAAAAATCTCAACATAGCACAGTACTTTCTCTGAACTACTTTGATTGCTCCCTCAGCACACTGAGGCATTCGTCGATCAAAAGCTTTAAACATTTGGCTATGAGTGGAATGGAATATCATTAAGCGTTTATTGCAAATAGCACAAAAACAGCTGAAGAATGTGACAAAATTCTATGTACAGCGAGAAAATCAACCCTGAATGGGGTCATGTGCACAGACCCAGATGTGTATTGTATATATATATATCATATATTAACAGGAGAAGGAAAGAGGCAGGTTGTAATCAATGTGAATGACTATTGGGCCTTGGTATGCTCAGCAAACGAGTCCTAGTGAAAGGATGAGAGTGACTATGTACATGGGGGCAAATCATGCAGAACCTAGGTGGATCCAGACGGCGGGTGGTCGGCGGCAACTAGTCCACCGGAGACACCCATCGATTGGTACCACAAATGGTGCATGTTGGCAAATTTGAGAGCTGCCGCGGTGGCGGGGTTGGTAGCGGATGGCACCACCCCGTTGTCATGTTCCTGATCACTGTTACAATCCTCATCGTCTTCGAGGTCAATCTCCTCCTCGTCATCAGTGAAATCTTTGCTGGTGGCAACTCCACTCTCGCCATTTGTGGCCGAACCGGAGCCTGATTCTTCATCCTCCTGCTTTTGGCGTTTGTGCTTTGTACGCCGATTTTGGAACCACACTTTGACTTGTGTCTCGCTGAGTCCCAAGTGGTTGGCTAGTTGCTTGCGCTCATTGCCTACCACGTAGTGGTTCTTTTCAAATGCCTGTTCCAACTTAAGCAACTGTCCTGGACTGAAGGCGGTCCTGATGCGCTTGGGCTTGCGGAATGGAGGCAAGAGGAAGGAGCCTAGTGTGGCGTCGAATGGCATCCCTGTGGCAAAATAGACACCAGAAAGGTTAGCGACAGTGAGGAAGGTCGCCGTGGAGCGGGGAGCAATGGGGAGAGTGCCTGGCGCCACTTGCCACCAAGCAGAAGCGCGCGATAACCGCTCAGGCCACCTTGCACCATGCCACCGGCAATGCGGCCCGTTCAAAGCCAGAGACAGTGCTCCACTCGAGCTTTTCATTGATGAGGCCTATTAATCTAATCTCAAACTCTATTAATTTGATTAGGTACAAAAACAACGCATCTTTCCGTCTGCAAGTATTTGCATGCGAACACGAATAGTCTTATCATGGTCGGCACTGTGAATGGCTGCGAGAAAACAAACTTGCAACTACAAACTTGGAATGGCCCTATCAGCGATAAATCTAATTTATTGGTTGCCGATTGCTTTCGGGTTATGACCAGACACACAAACACACACACACACACACACACACAAAGTGTATGCGTTGACAGCGATTAGCAATTACTGAACTAATTTGGATTTGCAAGATCACGCTGCTTTGGCCTCGCTTGTCTGGCTTGGTGATAAGGCACCGCGAGTGGATGATAGCGTAAGTGGAATCACTGTGCTTACCGGGAAAACGTCCGGCAAATGGATTGGCGCGTAGAAACCATGGGTAGAATTGTTGATATTCTGAAGGCATCGAGGGAAACTGGTGGGCTGAGGTGGCGGCTGCTGCCGCTGCTGCTGCTACCATCATCTGGTGGCTGGGATGGCCCAGTGGCACTTGACCCGCTCCGGGCTGAGGAATTGGCGAAATGGAACTGTGATTGGCGCCGGGGGCAGTCTGCAGGGTGCAGGCTCGCGTCAAAAATTGACTCGGTAGGCCCGACATTTGACCCGGTGACTGAATATTAGCTGCGTGAGTTACCAACGAGAGTGGCGAGAGGCTGCGTCCAGGCGACCCTCCCTCGGGCAAGGCGTCGTTGGGGGTAGTTCGCAAGGAACCGTTCGACTGTGGAGACACTGAACGCCTCTGCTGAGCTGCCTCTGGTGAGCGGGAGCCACCTGGACTGGTGGGACTAGCCTCTGGTGAGCATCGTTCACCAAAGTGCCGCTTGATGGACTTCTCAAGCAATTCCGTCTCGTTGATTTGTTCTGTTTCATCTTGCTCACTCGATTCAAAGATTTTCCGCTTTCCAACGATAGAGTCAATACTGAACGAAAGCTTCGGCTTAGAAGCCTTCATTGTGCTGCGAATATTTGGCGTTGCTGATATCTGTCCAAGGTGTGGCACTGACAGTTGAGGTGCCAAAGGCATCATTGCTTGGTTTACGTCTCTCACAGAGGATTCTTTTCACGATTGGTTTTGAAGTCACTCAAAAAGTATATTAAATGTCGAATCACTGCTTCAATATTGAAATAGGCAACAAGTTAATTATTACAGAATTATATAATGTTCGTGGAAAAACATTGCCGTGATGTCAGCATCACTGGCAGTGGAGTGATGGGCAATTCACAAGCAAATAATAAGTTGAGTTCACTGAGAAGTCAAGAGGTAACCGTGTCTGGTGGCGAAGTGAACAAACGCGTCGCCGTGACTGAACTGAAAGCGAGCCGAGTGAGTGGTTTGCAGTGGCAACAAAGCGGGCTTCGGGCAGTAGTGGTACCCTCGTAGGTCGGCTCCGCCTCGTCCCGCCCGCCCACAACCTGAGCGTCATTGGCGAGCACGCTGGCGCGGGCGGAGCTTCTTTGCTCACTGCTCGCCTCTCCGTGCTTGTACTCCATGGATGCACTCCATGCCGCATCCATCGCTGCTTCAGCGAACCCACCTCTTTCCAGTGTTTGTCGAACTCTAGTATTACTAGTCTCGATTGCACAAATTTGTAATAAGCAACGTTTAGAAGAAGATAAACAGTGTCAAGTGGTGCGACGATCAGCAGCATTAGCAGCTGTTGGAGAGGTGGCCAAGCATTACTCAAGCAATTCAATTAATTCTAATCCATCCAATTCTAATTATAGTGCTTGTTTCTACTGTGATCACTTTAGCTGCACCAGATACCTTGTCAACTCAACCACTTGCATCGGCACTCGGACCCATTCTAATCTGCGCTCTCCTTTTGGTCAAAAAGAGATCGATTGCAAAGCAAATGTTTGCACAGCGCTTTTCAGGAGTGGTGGGGATCATTTTTCAAGCTGTTTACTTACTGCTTATTGCTCTTCACACGACTTGTCAAGACTGAATTGTAGAGCAAATTGCTTATTTTAGGTCAACCAAGTAGATTGCTCTATCTCTCGGAAATTAATTACCACCTAATGAGATAGCCATGGAACTGGAAGGTTAATTCATTTTGTCTCGACACGCTCGAAGAGCACTCGCAATCCATTCACACGTCGAGGCTGTTTTCAAACTTGCTATTGACACGGAGTGCTTGGAGAACGCGGTCTAGATTAATGGCCAACTGGTGTGGCCAACAATTGCCCTTTTCGGGACCAAGATGGGTTCGCACTCTGCCCCTCTTCTCGCACTAACAACCACGCGGATCGCTTGCATGTTGGCATGCAGTAATTAATTAATCAAGCTGACTGGCTGGTCAACCAGCCGCAGGCATACTCTTGCAGAGCAGTGCTTGGGCTTTCTTCAATAAAGATGGCTCGAACCGTCCGGAACGCTACGTAGTCACACGCAAGTTTGTTGCTAATTGGCACCAACACTCACCGCCTCACGAGCTTGATTCATTCCCATAATGGGAATCTTTTGAGCCAATGACACCATGGCGATCACCCAAGGGACAGACACGCCACTGGTCAATATGCCAGTTCAGAGTGCAAATCTGCAATGCACCACTAAGAGATTCACGATCAACATTAGTAATTAGTCTTGTTGTGTTAAAATTAGATTGCAAAGCAATCATTCGAGTAGAGTATCATCCAAAGAGTCATTGATGCGAGTGATTTTAGTGACATCTGCTGGCTGACATTGCAGTGCAGTTCCCACTTGTTCAGATGAGAGGAGATAGTCGCGCAGAGCATTGCAAATTGATTTGGCAATGGGACAATGAGCCATTAATGCGATTAGTTTGTGTAAATTTGTGGCTTGCACTGGCCAATTGCGTGGTGAACTGCTCAAAATAAATTAATGCTGCCTTAAGCTAGCGAGAGGGAGGGAAGCGTGCGAGACAGTGAGACAACTATCAATAACAGGCAAGAGCGATGGCTCGGGTCCGGCAGCAGTCGGCAGGGAGGCGAATGAGCTCGAACTGATGCACAGAGTGAGTAGTGCTTGCTAGCGCTCTGGTGTCTCTAATGGTCTTAATTGTAAAGTCGTGTTCATAGTGGAGCGTCGAGTTGGTCTAACGATGTCTCACACCACCCTCCCATCGGTCGTGCCACTCGCCTCAAAGACGCGCGCTACTGCATCGCTCTACTAATTGATAGCACGACCTGCCCGTAATGTTTATTCATAGTGTTTGGTCGCCTTGCTGGCCATCGAGTAGATCGGTGCTACAGCCAAATGCTTCTTGTCTCGCTTTGTTTGCTTAAATGTTTCACTTGATGGTATGCATCCCACAGAAGCACTGGTGGTGGGACTCAAGTAATGGGCTTACTTTCCATCGATTAACCTCAAATTAATCAATTCCAAAGCTCAATCTTACTATTGACGCCTCTTAGCTATCATGAAGATGTGCCTCAAGCAAAAGTGTTTTAATAACGATGAACTTGGCCAAATAGCAACTAGAAACTATGCTGATGTACATGTTCAAGCTACTTGTGATGATTGCTTGTGATTACCGGTCATTAGAAGCATTATCCAAATCAAATATTACGTGCACCCATGTTGTTATAGCCTTTTTGATATCGATTGATTGAGCTGCGGCCAGTAATTGATATGTAAAAGCTTAACAAGGTGGGCGATCGACTCAAGCCAATTAGTTCGTTGACTCAGAAATAAATGAGGAGCCAACACGTTGTGAGTCGGTGGCAGGCGCGAAAGAAGCAATCCCACTCGACGACTGCCAGCTTCTTATCATGGACTGAAGGTGCTCATCTCAGATGTTGGCTCACTTTTGAGATGAGCATCTTCATCTCATCTCTAGTCTGTCGATAGTTTCCTAGGACCAGCTCTAATCAGATCCGGTCATTGCGATCGGATTGTGAGGAGAGTCCGCTAATTAGTGGGCACGATGCACACATCAAAACTCATCTCTAAATAATTAATTGATAATCGGTAGTAAGCTCACTATCAACGTCCGTGACGGATCTAGATAGTGGCTAAGATATTTTTTTATATAAACCTCTATTCAAGGCGTCATTACAATCATTGTCTTTATCAACTACCATTCACCATGAAGTTTGTGCTTCTAGCAGCGCTGTGTTTACTTTCCTGTGCAGGTTGGTAGTTGAGTAGTTGGTATGTTAATTCTCACATTGGTTTCTAGTGGCACAGCGACCTGACATCAAGCCAGGTGACTTTCGAAATGAATTTGATCAACTTTTGGCCGAGTGGGCGTATGAACAAATTGCCGAGGCAGAGCATTTTCTTCTCCACTTAACGGAACAAATAGAAGAATTCAAAAAAAGTCCAAACAAGTCTGATCAGGAGAAGTTGCTCAATGAGATCCAGGGCATGCTGGGTCTTACCGAAGGCAACTATCACTACTTTGTGGAAGAGCTTAAGCGAACTGACCTCAACACCGTGGAGCAATTTATTTTGGAAAGTGGTAAAACTAGCGCTGAGATATTGATCAAGGATTTGCAAAAAGCAGAACAAGATGTGAAAGCAATTCATGTTTGACGGATGTAAAATCATACCAAATAAAAGTTTTGTTTTATATCACTTCTAATAGATGGCAACATGTGTCACGTGTGGAATGCAACGCTTTGATGCTTTGTGATGCGCCTAATGATTTGAATCGAGTGAATGTCATTAACGTCATTTGAGTTGCTAGTCAAACAGCTCATGAGCATGCAAACTTTGACAATGACGTAAAAAGCTAACAAGCCTCGCTACACGCAGCGCTTTCTCTAGTACTTATACCACTGCTTCACGGGGCTAATTGTTCACTCGACACACTTGTTCAGCATCACTTCACTATGCCTCGTTAGGCTTAGGTGGGTCTACTTTTTTAATTTAAAAGTACTATCACACCAAAACATTGCCTTTTCAAGTGACCAACTACGGTCTGATTGGATTAGATCTGACACTTCCTCTGGTCGCCGGAAGGAGTGATGATGATTGGCCTGATTGAGTGAATCTCGGCTTTTGTCGCTAACTCAAGTTAAGCTAGTCGATGGTGCAGAGCAGTATGGTGCAGTGGTACTGCAGTGCGTGCAGCTGTAAACAGAGGCTTCCCCAATTACTTCCTAAGCAACGGAGAATTGTGCTGGTGCTGCGAAGCACCCACCAGTAGAGTAGACCAGTTGAACTATAGTAGCTATAGCTAGTGAGTCTCAGGCATCGATCAGCGATGAGTGTCTCAGCACGCACCGTTATATTCTCTCTTCTGGCGATTGTTGCGCTTGTTACACTACTGGTTTTACTCTACCTTACTCTTTCTTTGGAAATTTCCAATGAAAGTGAGACAGAACACAGGTCTCTTATACCAACTACCATATTGAGCTGTCCGTATAAATCGCCTGAATGGAAACATCACGACAACGTTCGACTGAATGAGATCATGCATCAATTGGCAGATTGTCATTCTCATCTGGCTCGAGTGTACAGCTTAGGTGAAAGCAAACGTGGCAACGATGTTCTAGCACTGGAAATTACCGATAATCCAGGGGTACATGAGCCAGGTGAACCAGAATTGAAACTAGTGGCCAACATTCATGGCAATGAAGTTGTAGGACGGGAAATACTACTACACTTGGCTAGTCATCTTCTGCGACATTACCATACGAATGAAACGATTCGACACTTAGTGGATTCAGTACGAATACACCTCGTGCCTACGCTTAACCCGGACGGCTACGAAGAAGCCATCGAGGGTGACTACGGAGGCGTACGTGGACGCAACAACTCCAATAATGTTGATCTCAACCGTGACTTTCCCGATCAATTCCTTCAAGACAATGGACGACATCAGCCCGAAACTGTCAACATCATGAACTGGTCCCACCAATATTCGTTTGTCTTGTCACTTGCTTTCCATGGTGGTGCCCTTGTGGCCAACTATCCCTATGACAACAATAAATTCAACATAAATCGTGAGACAAAATCTCCGGATAACGATGTCTTTCGCTATCTCTCGTTACTCTACTCTAAGGTACTACTAGTCTATCTATTATCCAATAATAAAATGATAGCACTACTAATTATCTCATTTAGACTCATCCAGAAATGCACAAAGGGCTATGCGCTGATGGAAATGGACAAGATGAATTCATGGAGTCAACTTTTCTTGATGGAATTACAAACGGTGCAGCCTGGTATCCAGTGTCGGGTGGAATGCAAGATTGGAATTATCTCAATACCAATTGTTTCGAAATTACTATTGAGCTAGGCTGCCACAAGTACCCATCTGCAAAGCAACTACCAGTTTACTGGCATCAAAATCTCAACCCAATTCTTGAACTAATCAATGCAACCCACGTGGGAATACACGGCTTCGTAATGGACACTGCTAGACGACCAATATACCAAGCTGTTATCTCGGTGAAGAACATTGCCAAGAATGTAACAACTCTGCAGGATGGCGACTACTTCCGATTACTCACACCTGGTAATCGTTACACATTGTTCGCTTCTAAACCCGGTTACATCACACGCAGTGCTACCGTTGACCTTGCATACCGCTACCAGCTCAACTTTACCTTAACAAAGTTTTAAAGTTAAATGCACTATATATATTGAGTGTCTTGCAACAAGCAATGAAGCAACCTATATTCGCATTGTTTTATAATACTTATATTCGAATCAAATTCAATCCAAAATAAAAAAACTTTGTTTCTAATCATTAAATGATATTTTGATTTTATAGATAAATATCTGTATGATAAGACAACTTTAATACAGATTATGCTAATAGTTGCTTCGGAACATAGGTTGACAGTTTCAGAAAACAGATATATTGAAGGCCAAAGGTATCAATCAATTCCATCGAACTTTCAATACTATTGACAACCACAACCAAATGATTTTTCAAGTGATTATGATTATGTTTTGCACGGAAAATAGAATTTTTGTCATTCGATGATTTTTGCAACTCTTGACAGAAGTCATCAAATGAGATCGAGTTGATAAAGGCTCCATATGTGGAGATCTCTTCAGTGGAACGACAATCGACAATGATAAAATGATTTTCTTTCGAAAGTCTCAGACAATCCTCGGCAGTATCGCATTCTTTGCTATCTTTCTCCACAAACTGCAACAAGTCATCAATATCGATGCGAGGCAAACGAGAATACTCTTTGAGAAACTCTAATGGCCAATATCCTCGCCTGGTGATCGACTTGGGCGTAGCGCAAAAAAACTTTACCGAATTGCGCACGCATCGATCAATGTCAATTTGAGGCAAATCACTAAAAATAAGAATACAGTCATTAAAAGAAAAATCGAGTATTCGGTCGCGGAGTTGGTGCAAAATTGCTAATCCAATAAAAAGTGGAAATGATTCATTGCCTATTAAGTTAAAAATAACTAATCAGAAACATGATAACAAAAAACCACTAGAATTAAATACCTAAAATAAGAGTATCCCAAAGTTGAACCACTTGGTATAAAGGTAGAATGTGAGTGAACATAGTGAGAAACCACGAGATAGCGTAGAGATCGGGCACAAACTTGAGTGAAGCAAGATGATTGCTAAGTAACGGGTCATGAAAGGAAATCACCACTTGGAATAGTCCCAAGTACTCTTGAATGGCGGCAGAGTTGTCCTTTTGGAAAAAGCCACGGAGGTACTTCTTGACAAAGCGATCAAAGCATGCAAAGGCTTGAGGTTCATTGTTGAAATTGAGAATGACAAAGGGCGCCGCCAGCGAGTCCAATCCTTGCCAATAGACCTCGCCGTTGGATTCGTTGTGAGCGAGCCATGCTTTGAGAATTCGAGTCAACTTGCAATGACCCTGAGCGGAGGCCAGCAAATCGTTGTACTGGTGACACCGTGGAATATCCACTGCTATTTGCCGATCGTTCGATGTTTTACTTATCTTGTCAATCTTGTCGTATTCTAGAAGCTCGACCCAGCGCACATTGAGCAAACCAGCCCAGATGTGTGCTCGGTAGTGCGGACAAATATCAATCTTGGCTTCGGCAATCAGTTGAGTTCGCAAAAATGGAAAACCTAGTTAAACACAAAAGTAAAATATGCAAATTAACTTCCGAGATTGTACAATTACCATTGATAAGATGTTTAAATATCATTAAACGTTCACACTGGTAATCAAAGTCCATTTCACGAATGGGCAACGGAAGGAACTCAGAGTTGTGCTTCTCTACTTTTGAAAACACATTTTCTGTAACTATCAAAGGAGAGAAGACATCGTGAGATAGCTTGAGTAAACGTTCGTTAATCGTATCCACAGCTAAAAGCTTTAGTTTTGCATTGCAAGGCAACTTGACTGTTTTAACATCTTCCAAGTCTAGAGAGATTAGCTTGTTGATTTCATCTTCAAAGTTCTCCGTAGTAGAGTTGTCACACCTCTCTTGACTGCAATTTTCATTTTCAAGAATAACAAGGCGCGGAACGGAGAGGATCGGCGGTAGTTTCCTACCTTTCTTGTCGGTCTCTTTCAGAGGGTAGGTGATGCACCACAAGTAGTAGAACTCATGCACGTCAATGTACTTGGCTATCTGACATACTTCATCATCGAGCATCTTCTCAACATTCGTATAATTTTCAACTCTATTTTAAAAAATACAGCTTAAGAAAACAGTAAAAAACCACAAAATGTTACATACTTTTGAAATTTCTCATAAGAGTCCAAAGTTTTTGGTTCGCTGAATTGCAAAAGATGAATTAACTCTCTGACTGAAGCACGCTTACTTGCAACTGGATGGAGTGCGGCGGAGAAGAATAGATTCCATTCATCCGAAAAGTTGTTTCGGTTTATTTGTAACAATTTAAAAACATCTTTGCTGTCTGTACAATTGACTAAATCTAACATACCGCTTGGAAAGTTTTCGAAACTTTTAGGAAACATCAAATACAACAGTGATAACCCTAGTGACCAGACATCACTTTTTCGAGTTGGCTTTAACAAAATTAGTTGCTCAGGAGAGAGGAAGCGTATGTCATCTATAAGTAATGAAAAAATTAAACAAATATCTAACAAGTAACATGAAAAACTTTACTTGGATAAAAGTTAGATTGACACAACTGTCCAAAGTTGGTGATCAAATTGATTGCCCAGTGAGTGAGTTTAAAATTGGAAACACTGTCACATACAAAGGCCTCGGGAGTGAGAAGACCATGAACACAGCCAATCACGTAGTGCAAGTGGTACAACGAGTCCAGACCACAGTGTAGCAACGACTCGAGGTCATTAGACCTCAACTCGACATCCATTGCCGTCTTCGGATGATGCTCAAACACCAGAGTGATCTTTTCTAAACCCAACAAAAATATTAGGTGATTCTCTGTTGACACCACCAGAACATAGTGTGTTCACTGAAACCTACCATTCTTGCTTCTAATACAGTCCAAGTAGTTGACCAAGTATGGTGGGTGTTTCAGTGTCAAATTAAAGCCACGAACAAAAGAGTTAAAGTTGCCCACTATTGTAATCGATGATGGAGTCAATGGCAAACCATTTGCACCAAAAATGTCATTTTGATTAGAGGTACTTTCAAAGGAGAACGTGGCCAACTTGTAGGTTTTGGTTAATTCCATTATTGCAGCAATAAGTTGTTTTTTCAAAATATTATACACAGATATAGAATAGATCAAAGTCGAATCAACGGATTTGACAGTAAAATCGCCCACTTTTTCCATAGACCAACTGATAAACAAATCAAAGTATGTATTTTTAAAAATTGATATAGATACAAATATGTTTTACATATTAATAACAAATATCTTAATTGTTAAATAAAACACATTATAAAGTAATAATAAACGAGATTATTTTAAAATTATTATTTGGTAATGTCAACAGTGAAGAAACAGGTGAATCCTAGATCAAGCAATGATCAATGATCTGGTCAGCTGAGTAAACAAAGGTTCAATGCCACCAGTTGTTGCTGTCAGTAGAGTTGGTGACGCACACCGAGCTACCATACATGCTCAACTCAACCCGTCCAATCTGGCATTTTCTTCTTTCTTCTCCATTTTCTTGTCTCATTTTGCTATTTATCTTATTCTCAATATTGACCAGCTTCTATCAAGATTGATTCAACGCCTAAGATGGTCATATTGCCTTTGCGCTTCGAAACTTCTCAACCCAAATCAATCAGTATAAAGAAGATTTGTGTGACGTGTACTAAACTTAGTCTTTCATTTGTGACATACAAGTCATGCCTTGTCTCACTGGCATTCCTTTTAGTTATATTTAACTGTGTTGAATTATTAGATTTTAATACTAATAGAAAATTACTTGATTCTTGTGAAAGATGTCAGATAGTTGTCGATTCATTCAAAGAGGTATTTACATACTTTTTAAAAAGTACAAATTTGTTTACATACTTTTCTTTTCTAGGGCTTAAAGCGAACTGCCCGAGGCAAACATGACGGTGGAGATGCTCATTGGGAAGAAAGTAAACTTAGCAATTATGCCAACAGTGAAATCAGATTGACAGAAATTCAAGAAAGCCTCTGTGAAGAGGTGACTACTGGTCAAGATCAGGTTTGTGTTTAATATTTATTGTAGTAGTTTTAAACACTTTTGGCAATTATTAATTACTGCTGTTTTATTAGTGCCATAGTTTTGCTGAAGAGTATGAAGAAATATTGGAAAATTGGTTTGTTAATGTACGTAGCAAAAACATTCAAGAAGGAAAGGAAGAAGACGACACTTTGTTTGAATATTTATGTAATGAAAAAGCCAAGGTGTGCTGTCCTAAAGGTCATTTTGGTCCCAACTGT
This sequence comes from Rhinocypha anisoptera, assembly GCA_011762765.2. NCBI lineage: Eukaryota > Metazoa > Arthropoda > Insecta > Odonata > Chlorocyphidae > Rhinocypha > Rhinocypha anisoptera. Next base: position 2,252 of record WURS02242304.1, on the reverse strand, counting down.
CAACCTTGTCCAGGTTATCCGGACCACGTTTGTTATAACCGTGGCTATTGTTCGGGCAACGGTACCCGGCAAGGCATTGGCAAGTGTGTTTGCTACCCTGGTTTCGAGGGTAGTACCTGCGAGAAATGTGCTCCTAACTACTTAGCATCGGGCCAAACTGAGTTGACCATTGGCGAGAAGACTGTGCAGCTACCAGAGAGCTGTACCAAGTGTGATACAGCCTGTTCCTCAACCTGTCATTCTCTAGGCCCTCGAGGTTGTCACGTGTGTCGCAAGGGCTACATTTGGGACAACGACACTGGCTGCATTGACATCGATGAGTGCCTTTCTGTGGAGACCAACCCGTGTAAGGACAACACTTACTGTATTAACACACTGGGGTCCTACAAATGTTATCGTAAGTGCCTCCTCAAACATGTTCATTTTTGTCGAAAAACTATAGCTGCTAGGCTTCATCATAAGTGCTTGAATGCTAAAGCTAACACATTTCTATAGAATATATATTATTATATTTATTTATTTATTAATATATTTTATTTGAATTTCAAATAATAAACGCTTTAAGAATGTCACCGGGCTTGTGATGGATGTATCGCTGGAGGATCGGATTCGGTATTGAAATGCTAGTATTGTAATTACATATCGTAATCTAATCGATGCTCTCACGTGTCCAGTGTGTGAACTGCTCGACCAACTATCGCAAGGTGGGCTCGCAATGCGTGGAACCAAGCCAACACTGGCTCACCGAGATGCTCTCTACTCGATACATCACATATTTGGGCCTCATCGCCACCATTCTGGTCATCGCCCGAACAAGTATTCCTCTCTCAGCTTGCCTCGCTTTGGCCACCACTATCTACATTGCACTGATTGAACATGCACACAGTGAGAAAACAACATAACAAAATACTGCTTTTTGTATTTATTTTATAATTCAAATATACACATATTATTTTCAATATATAAGTTGGTTCTATTTTGTCCAGCTAACTTTTGGAATGTCGTAATGTTCGGTCAGATTTTCAAGATGAGTATTAAACTCTTCAACACGTTGTTTATGCGATTTAGAAGCCTTGGACATGACGCGTTCCAGTTGACGTTTTTCTTGCTGTGCCAAAAACTTTTTCTGTGCTTCTGTCATCCAGAAGTTGTTATCTCTCGGGGACTCATCTGCCGCATTTGAGTTAGAGCTGTTTTCATCACTTTGTTGACTTTTTTCAACGAGTGCCCTCTCAAGCTTCTTCTTCTTATTTTTCTTGTGTTTCTTACTTTTTTCACTCAGACCTAAAGACTTTTTGAGTTTGAGAGATCCACCAGCAACAAAGTCGTAGTCAGACATAGTTGACAAGAGTTAGTAACTATTTGATCAAGCGTTGTGTTGTTGTGATGCTGAGCAAGGCCAGGCACGGAATGAGTGCAGCCAAAACTGCAGTGCAGTTTAATTGCTGTTTCCAACAATGGCTATTTTAACAACAAGTGACTCACAGGAAATTAAAATACTCAACCTTGACTTTCCCCAGGGAGGAATTTTGCCTACTGGTAGGGCCTAAATTGGCCCAAATGAAGTCCATAAAAGAAGGGTTACAACAATGGAAACAACAGAGCCAACAGCGACCGAAGCAACCCACAAGGGAAACCAACGTGCTTCAAATGCAATTCGACGGAGCATCTGATTCGTGCACGTGCATGATTGTCCTAACAATAAAGTGTCCAAAACATACTCAGGTTTTAAGCGGTTTAAGAGACAATGGGGGAAACGTGGCACGTCTAGTGATAAACATAGGCATACTCGACGACCAAGAGCGCCAGACCAAACTTCCCACGACGACCGGCCCGAGTCGTTCGAGACTCAGAATTTACCAACCGGGCCAAATAAGGTAGACTTGGTTTCGTTGATTTCAGATTCTCCTCCTGTTACTCTCCTCGCAGATACACAGGACATTGGCAAAACAACAAACGACGATCAGCCCGAATCGTCCAATATCCCGGATTTATCAGTCGGGCCAAATCAGGTAGACTCTGTTCTGTGGATTACAGATTCTCCTTCCGTAATTCCTACCACAGAACCTTGGAACATCTTCAGTCATCTGGAGGCATTCGAAAAAGATGACTCGGAAACTCCAAGCGAAGAACCAGAGGACATTCCGATCGTTTTTGATGCGATGCTCGATGGTCAAGAGGTCGAATTGGTCGGTGACTCAGCTTGTCCAGTAGTGATCGTCCCAACGGAAATGTGCCCCGACAGAAATCGA
>WURS02242194.1:0-19585 GCA_011762765.2 Rhinocypha anisoptera | reverse complement strand
GGAATTACCAAGTGTTTCTCTTACTCCAATATGCTGAGCAAATTCCATAAAGTTACGCCTGAGACAATAACTTTTTACAATATCATTTTTATGAATGAAATGGTTGCAGTCTTAACTAGGTGGAATTTTCCCATCGTACAGGATTAAAAAATCACTACACTGCAATTCCACATAAATATTTATGTGGAATTGCAGTTTTGTGATTTTCAATCCTGTACGATATCAGTTTTCTTTATTCATGAAAAAACATTAGCACGGGATACAGGAGATAGTTTTAGTTCGTATTGGGTAAATCCCCTGGCAACTGAACGGAGGATCCGGGTTCAAAGCCGGGTGACCTCTCTGGATACCTGCAGCTGGAACCCAAGCCGAGTGATTTTCTGGGTACCACATTCTCGTGGGCAGCCACAGGCAGCCCATGAAAAGAAACTGCCATGATGTGTGTATTTTCACTCGCCTTTGGGCTTAGTATCTACCTGGCGAGCTCTATCCTCACCAATCAAATTGACCTTAGGGTTGAAGACTATGGGTTGATTAATTGGTATTGTTGCGTTTGCTTGCCTGGTTAGTTTTAGCTCTTTCTCCCGAAAAGAACAAGGGGTAAGTCCTACCCCATTTCCATCACCATATCTCGTCGTCCTAATCCATTATGATTAGACATTTACAGTTCATATTAAGGATACGTTACGTAACTTGATACATTTTTTTTATGCATGTGGAATTTGATTTTCTCTTGTCATCATTTCATCGGACATCGGTAATAGCGGACTAGCGGTAATCTCTACGTGATCGTTTATCGAAATTTATAGGATGAAGGGAACATAAAATTCACGAGAGGACGAAGACCCGGACATGAATCGCCATATTCTACACGTAAAGCAGGCTTACGACAGAGTTCCTTGTGCTCCTCGAGGAAAAAAATATTAAACGACTAGTCTCTTTAAAAAAAAAAAGATTTCTCTCGAAAGCATGTATATTCGGCGGAATTTTATGTAATTGTATCTGCTAAGTATAAGTCGAAATCCAAATATGAATTCACCTATCTCATACTTCTGACCTTTCGTTTAGGTTCGTCCTCACTAGAACATTTGACTCTAGATCCACTGTTTCGATACACTTTGCCGTTATTTTTTCTCCTCTCATTAGTCATTTTGCGCATTTGGCACGGACTTCACAACATTAAAAATGGGTGTATCTATGGTTGAATCACGTCTAAACCACGGTCTTAATGTTTAGAGTGTAACTACGTGCATACTTCTCGGCTCTAGTACCGACCTCAAGAAACAAAATATCTTTTAAAAGTTTTGTTTCGCGCGACCTGGTGCCTCAGCTCTTTAGGCAAAAAAAATCACTGCGTGGGTAATGATCCACCGAAAACGTTCACTTTCGCAAAGTTAAGACGGCCGACGGCCGGCCTCATTTTCACGGTCGTTATATTCACCGATAGTGGTCCCGGACCGGACCGAAGAGGAAAAGTAAGGGAATTTTTTTTTTTAATGCCCAGACATAATTGGGTTTTAAAAATTCACCGCTGACCGATTTCTAATGGGGAAAAGAGAGCCGCGATCTGTTGCCCCAATCGCGATATTCCGACTTGGGGCAGGGCTGCCTTTGGGGTGAAGATGGAAGGGGAAGCCAAACGTGCGAGGGGGCGTTTCACCCGGATCGCGGGACGGAGGCGGTGGGCGGGAGAAGAAGGGAGAGGGCATATCGGCGAGGAGGAAAGTTTGGCAAAAGTGTCAGAGCGGACAGTGTGGCCCCTTGAGTTCTAGGGTCCATGGTTCGATTCAGAGGAGTGGAGGAGGCAATATCAAGGTAGCGATGGAGACTTGACTCGTTCTTATCAACCACCCTTTGGTTTCCGGGACGAAGTTCGCGGAAGGGAGTCGGGGGATTTGCGTGAGCTTTTCGGAAAACGGCCGAGAAGAAAGGTAGTTGCGGGGAGTTTGGGGACGCAGCCATGCGGCCGGTAGTGATGGACTGGGAAGCGGGAGAGTGGTGGGGCAGAAGTTAGTTGGCCGGACTCGTCCTCGCCTCTTCACTCCACCATTTTCTTCTCTTTTTCCCCCACCCCAGGCGGTGAATCTCGTCGCGAAACGGGTATAACGTCTTGAAAAATAATCCATTGGCCTCTGTAATCAAGCGAAATTGTTTTTCGCTGGCTGAATCAAACAATTAGTGAAGTCGTTAGCCTTAAATTAACCGTGGGATGAAGGGATCAAGAGGAAAGAAATGCACGGTATATACAATATATGAAAGGCACGGCGAGATTACCTTACTTAAAATATAATGTAATCGACCTCGTTGTACTCCGTCGGCACATATTACCATCTGCCGTTTGGAAAAGTTGGATGATGATGCATGCGTAGTGAAGGAGGAACGATGTTCTCAAATTGTTTGTGACAGACGTACACATTACATTGGGCTAAATTGAACATTTTAAAAATAAAAATTTTCAAGACTCCATTTAATTACATTTTCCATCCCGTTTAATTTTCAAATGATAATTAGTGTTGCATTATGGAAATTGTTAAATGGTTGTCTTCGAATTTGTTCAATAACTTTTTTAGTCAGTAATCGATTTATTCAGCATACTGTACGTACTACCACCTCCTTATGTTCGTACTGGATCTTTCCGCACACGTACTACAATCGTTGAAGCCTGGTATTAACAAAGGCAGTCAACATATTGAGAGTTGTGCTTATCTACACGATTTGCTCAAGCTAAACAGAGGTAAAAATGAATTTCTCACCCTCTCTATCCCCTCTTAGTGGGTCCTTTTCTTTAATTTCTCATTAATAATGGTACGGAATTTAAAATAATTCACTATTTGAAATCGCTTATCATTTACTTAAGAGTTCGCATCAGTCCATGTAATAATGGACTGATTGAATAGACTGGACACTAGTCCATGTAGCAATGGAAATCACCTACTCGTCCTCAAGAACACATATGGTTCGCCTTTTCCGGATTTAGCTTAACGTATAAAGTCATTAAGTCATAAATATGGAATTCTTAAATTTCAACTTGCCACCGAAATTTCAAACCTTTATATCTAGGTAATTACCCTGACATTTCACGCCAGAAACATCTTTCAATTTTTGGTCTCACATTGCGTCGTGATTGGCTACACTTTATTTTGAAATAATCCAGCGTATTCCCATCCACTCCATAAAGTGTCTCTATTTTTTTTCGTGAATACCTGAATTAAGAATGAGCCACGAGATGGTTCCTGATGTTTTTCGGTGGAAACGGTTCATGGTTGATTTGAAAAAATGTATAATTTCCATATTAAAGATTCTATTCGCACAACTTGCTGCATCAAAACCTAGGTGATTTAAAATAACCTTGAATTTCGAATGATTGATTCATTTCTGTCAAGAATAAGCAATTCTGAGGGAACATTATCATCGCAAGTGAAGCTTTCCTTCGTAGATAAGTCAGTTAGTCGATTATCTCTAACACGGGTTTAGTAGGTAATATTTTTACCCCAATTTCCGGTAGTGGAATATATATGTATATATGTCCGCCTTCGGGGTAGACATCACGTACGATTGGCGAATGTTGCTAGAACAGGTGCTGGTAGCGAGAGCATCTATCTGCAGAGAAAGTTGTAATTAATATCCTTTGCTTATTGTGATTTAAACCTTCTGCAAGCGGTCATGATAGATTGTTCTAAAATACCTTCTCAAGCGACCTACGTCTTGTCTGATTGCTTTTCAATTGCTCAATCTTTGTAACATTCCGACTTCATTAGAGAGCAGATTTTACGAACGTGCCAGCTGTCAATTCATCGTAAGCGGTTTTCAATGGACGTTCCGAGAAAAGTGCAGGCTTGCAATTTGGCCAAATTGTGGGCACTTCAGTGCCTAAGCACAGTCTTCCACCCGCTCCAGAATTGCACATAAATTGCTCGCAATCCGGAGCGAGTGCTCAGGACCGCTACCAAAAATTGTGCGTCCCCAATTCTCCGAAATCAACCCTTGATTGGTTGCCTTTCCGTCCTTTGGCGTCAAACTCGCTCTCTCTTTCTCACTCTAGCGCCAATTCTCTCCCTTTGTGCTGGCCTGGGAATGAAATCACTGTGGCTTCGCCGCCGTGCCCTCGGCGTACCAATTTTCCAATTATCGCCGCGCAGCCGTGGCTTGCTCTGTTAAGGCGTAATTTCACGCTCGTTTTCACTGATAATGATTTCATTCGTGCGCATATTTTTTGCGAATTTTTATTTTTAGATTATATCGATTTAAGGGCATCCCATTTTTGTGTTTCTTGAGAATTAATAACCAAATGTTATGCGGAGCTTTCGTTGCCTATTCATTCATATGTCTATACACCATCTCGTAAGAAATTTCATATCATTTTTTTTTTACTTAAGAGCCTTGGCATTTAAATGAGATCGTGATTATTTTTGTCGTGTCATCGAAAGGGTTGTCGACTTCGAAAGCAGTCTTTTTAGGTTCACTGATTTCAGTTAGTATTTGCAGTATGGTTTCACACTTGTTAAATCCGTGGCGTGTAGCATGACGTAAATAATGCTAAAGTACCATTAATTTTGTTGAAGTAAATGGTATGGAAGCTGTCGTTGCAGCTTGTAACACAATTTTTATTTGTTACGAGGTCCGCGGAAAGACGATATTTGAAGTTCTTTGGGAATATCTTTCCCTAACTTTACTAATGTTATCTAATTTCACTAAGTACGTTGGAATTTTAATTATATATTTCAGGTCGCTGGAAACTAAATCTTTTGGAAATTTCTCCAACAGTTTATACCTGCGTTCTCTCAGCTATTTCCATCCGAGTTCATCCAACAATCCTGTGACGCTCACGCATTTATCATATCGGACATTACAAATCCCGTCGCTCTGCGCTCTCCATGAACTCTCGAATACTGAATACGGGGTGTTGGTTCAGATCTCGATAGCGTCTCCAGAACCAAACCCAAGCTGAGTGGTTTTCTGAATACCATATCTTCCTGGGAAAGGAACCTGGCGCCCATATCTATGTGAATTTGTTCACATATTTAGGGCTTATAATAGTACCAAATGGGATCTAACCTCTTCTATCAAGCATAACTCAAAGGCTAAAAACTGCCCTGGTGGCTTATTTTGAGATTCATGCATGTTATTAGTAATATTTTGCAAATATACTGAATTGAAAATGATATTCTGCGATATTGGGTATAGCTTTGAACTAATATTCACTATGTGGATGTACATATTTATACATTTCCGCATTTATTTGACTATTAAATGTTTCGCTTATAATATTTTCCCTTTCCCGTCATGTAAGGTACTATATTAACCCCCAGCAGGTATAACTATTCTTTCTCTCGTTTGCGCTTTTGTTAATTATTCTGTTACAGAAGTTTATTTAGTTTGATTACTGATTTTTCATTCTCAATGGACCTTTAAACGAGTCGACTTCAGTGGCACCATTGTGGGGTGGTATATAAGTCACATTGAGCGCCTACTCTCCTGTTATCCATAGGATTACCCACGGGAACATCATATTACCAGCACTCTTCATATCTGGCGAGACGGGAATGCACAAGTCTGTTCCTATGTCCAGTGAGCGTCACTGTGGTACCACAAGTATTGTTCCTAAATGGAGTTTATTTTCGTAGCAATATTGCGACTAAACTCACGCGATCCAAGGGGATGTGCCTATCGTTTTAAGTGTGCTTCTTTCATCTTCCTGTGGAGAGAGGGAATACCAAAGAGAGCTACCCTAAACACCAAATCCACCTCCATCATTCAAAAGGAATGGCATTGATTGCGCTGTTTGGGATGTCCTGAGCACTAGCAAAACGGGAGGCTTTATCACACGCCACGAGATGGCCATAAGTGGCACCATAAACGCGTCATTACTATGGCGCCATTAAAAGTGGCTCGTGTGGAGGTGCCCTAACCCTCTTCTCTCCTCTCCGCTCTGGAGCTTCTTCACTTCTTCCAGTTCTCTTCCCAAATTCTTCTCCTTTTCACCGGATCCTCAAGTCCAAGTCCTCCGCCAAAACGGGAAGTGAGAGCGGTAGACCGAGAGGGTGGGAAGATATCTCGCAATGGTGTCCACCTCCACCTCCAATCTCCTTTTCCCCCATTCCTCTCTTTCCCTTTCCTCCTCTCTCCCTACCCATTCCTCTCCTCTCTTGGCGGGTGGACAAACACTTGCCTCGTCGAGGCATAAATCTCCCAGAGGAGAGGGACAAGGATTTGTGGAGTGCAGACAACTGGCCAGTATCTTTTTTCGGGGAGGTGGAAGAAGTCGGATGGGCCGGATGATGATGAGAGAGGGGGGAGGGTGCTTTCACGCACTGGCGAACTGGAGGGGTCCATCTTGTGTGTGTGTGTGTGTGGAGGGAGGCGGGAAAATATGGCGAAATTTTTGGATTAGGGCGTGAAGAAATGGGGGCCTTCTAATGAGGCATTAGGCGAAAATTGCTCGAGTATAGTGTGTCCGTCCCATGTTTCTCTCCCCGTTGGCTCGCTCAGCCCAGCTATATGTTAAGTATAATCCTCAGCGAGATGTTTTTCCTTCCGTGATGGATATTGACATCATGATAAACTTAAGGTCAGTACACGTTGATTCGTAGATTTCAGAAAAATGAGCTTATTCTTATGTTTTTCAATGTCGTCCATTGATAGTTAAAACTAAATTCAAAAATTTTATTTTAAAGATCTAACTTCTGATTCCTTTATCCAGTATTCTTCACATGCAAACAACAGGGAGATGACGTAACTTCTATCGGTTTAGAGAACTCCAGCAGTACTAAATAATGGAATTCGATCAGGAAAGAAATTACTTTCAATTTCGATTAAATTTTTTCTATCGCTGCTCACTTCATACGTCTTGTTTTACTATAAATTTCATCATCTGGTTGCACTTGATGTCTTTTACTATGAATAAACCACAAATGATATTGATTCTCCACAATCCTGTGCTTCAGATGACAATCCAGAGCTCCATAGTAATGCGGCACCATATCGTCCGTCAAACTTTCTTTGTGACATTGGTTGACAGACTTTATTGTTATTTTATTCGTCCATGCGGTACCCTTCACCAAGGTACCCAATTGGAGATTTTGATCCAATGCATAACCATAGTTTTGAAGCACTTAAAATTAGAGAAATAAAAATAACGTACTAAACAAAAATTAATGAAAGATAAGTCCATGATGAACAAAAACGATTATAAAATAACTAATACATTAAGCAATTATGGAAAAAACGATCGGCGGAAGCGGAAACGTTCAGAGTTGTTGATGACAATAAAGAAGAATGTCAAAATCAAAATAATCTTTTATATTATTTATGGAGCAATTCGAGGGTCCGGTTTCTTGTTATTCGTATGGACACGAAAATTTACCAATTCCAAAGAGTCATTGGTATATTAATGGAACGAGGTCATCTTCCAATTGCCTTTCACTTAAACACGTAACTATTGATGTTCTACTATATTCTTATAATTATTCTTTTAATTCATATGAGCCTTACGTAAAAATGAACCATTTTAAGATTTTTGGGGGTTGAAGGTTGGGGTTAGGTATCCTTTGGATAATAAATAAATTTTGTCTCCCACATGTTTTTAGCTGCTCTTTGAAGTTTCGCCTAACTTTTAAGGTGTTTCAGGCGTAGCGAGAACTAACGGAGACATGTATGTCTGGTGCCACAAAGCGACTTTTTCGAAAGGTACTTCGGTTGATTTGGTACCCGAAAAATGTTTTTACCTGTCCTCACTTGGTGTCTGCATGTACCGGTAACGCGCACTGGATACTTCAGGAATCCACCGTGTCTTCTCCCCTCTCTTCATTTCTCTCTTCGCCTTCCCCTCTCTCCCTCCCACCCTCCTTCCCCCTTTGAAAGAGAAGATACTTAATGGGTCCGTTTTCGTGAGATGTCTCGTTCGGAAGACACGCTGTTCTGCTCTCCTCGTGGAAGTTTTGGGTTCCAGTTAACGTTCCGGGGATATCTTCGACTTTTTTGAAACGTCTTCATCGTCGCCTCATTTGTCATGGGAGGACAGCTTTTGCGCGTGTTTGCGTAAGCAAGGGTTTGCCAAATGCTTGAATGCCGTCTCTCTGTTCTTGGCGCGAGCGCCATATTCCGGTCCGGGAAGACGAGGGGAAGGGAGAGAGAAAGAGTAGTTAACGAATTGGCTTTGTCACTGTGCTGTGGATCCTGGGGAAGGATAGTGGGCAGAATAAGAGAAAGGTAAAGAAAGGTTGTATTTGTGATTGTTTATATATCTGGGTTGTATGCATTTACAATTTTTTTAGTTATATGTGTGTATGTAACTGTGTTTATATATATGTGTGTGTATTAGTACACAGACGTTTCGTGTGTTTCAATAGCAACCTTGTTACTATACGTTTTTCATTTACACCCCCAAATCCCCAATAAATTCGAGTTTTATAAGTATGTACGTATATCTGTCTCGAAAGGCCTACTTACTTTGACCTCCGGTTTCCTGTCTCTGAAACTTATCTCGGTAAAGCGAAGAACAAGGAGCATTATCTTATTCTTAGTCTTCTTCCCTTAGTCTTAGGAAAAGCAAAGCCAATATCTTGTTGCTTTCCGATTACTAGCGCTGTGGGACGTAATCCTTTCGCGGCGTATAAGGACGTAAGTTTTTCTTCAGCGAGTGGTGGACAGTTGGGTGATTTAGAGGGGAAGACTGTCCTGTCGAGGAAATGGGACGACTTAAAACCAGTGAGGTGGCGCAAGTTTTATATATTTAGAAAAGTTATTGTTTTCGACGTGTCTTCTGAGCGATGTCGAGGTTGCACTTTGTGTAATAACTCCGTAGACTTCGTAGCCTAGTAAGGTACATTTCTGAATATTTGTATGAAAGAAACTGCTCACGGATACTGGTGCGACGTTTGATTGTTTCATGGAGAGGGATTTTGTTTTTCCATCGTGTATTATGCCTTTGGTTAACAACAGTAATTTTCTGGGTGCCAGATCTTCTCGGGAAAGCACAGGTGTAGCAGGGACAGCTACTGTCCTACCTTGATGTGTGAATTTTCACATGCCTTTTGGTTTAGGACTAAGTGCACTTCACCGTCATCAAACTTGCATTGGGGTTGAAGAATGTGGTTTTTAGTTTAGTTAGAACTAGTTACAGCAAAATTCGATCACGTCAATATTTTGATGTCCAAAAGAAGTTAGTTAATTCCAGAATTAATTTTCATTTCTGGATTATTATTATTTGAATATTTATATATGTTATGGAATTTCAATTGAAGCTTTAGGCATAAATAATTACCGAAACAACTGCCTGATAATACTTAACAGTACCAATATCTGCGCATCTAAAACTCTACTATCAACTTTATCTTTTTTTCCATTAAACTACTTATCTACCCCTTTTCTGTTTTTGAGCTGCTTGTTAATTCTTGAGTTCCTGCTTCCTTAAGAGTTAATAAAATGACTTCGTTTATCCTTATAATCAAAGTATAACTATAATGAAAGGATGCTCCATTAAATAGCTCAATTCGTCGTATAACCTCAGTCCTACATTCATTAAATGAATGGCATGCCAGTATCAAGTTTGACTCCACTTTCGAAACAATTTTGAGAGTAACGGATTCACGGCGACCGAATCCTTGAATCTCTCTCACCACACACAGTGCTTGAAGATGGGGTTAAAAGTATCTATTGCGAACTTCTTTTCACACGAAGAAAGTTTCACCTTATTTTTATTTCAATGCCAAGTCATAGCTCTCCGTACAATGGATCTCGTGATGTGAATCTTTGTAATAAGATACAACGGATTGGCTCTTACCTGAGTCTGATAATTATTTACGAAGTTTGTATTGCAAAATTATAACCAACATGCACTCAGTATTTGGTAGTTTCTCCATTGCATATGGTATAATTTATGTAGATTTTTTCTCTTTTCAGTAAATTGAAATCGGTGAAATAATTTATGTGGCAGGAAATTTAAGGACACTAATAATTTCCGCTCCTCAGTTTTGCGCGTCGGTACTAATCAAGATTGAAGGGTAGCGGTGGATCCCCAGAGGGTAAGAGTATCTTCTAAAAGGCGTCGCAAGAATCCAACTTTCTGTGCGAGCCAACCTGGCATTGTTTGACTAGCCAAAACTACAATTTATGGGTGCACGCTCTCGGAGACTTTATTTTTTTTATTATTTCTTGGCTTGAACCTCTAAGAGATGAGAGATGGGAAGAAGGCGAGAGGAAGTGGAAAAGAGATGAAGCGGGTTTATTTTTCAAATGACGCCCCATAAAACCCCATGCATCACCGTCAACTCGTTCCGGCGTGTCCTTTTTTATTCCTTTTCTTTTTTTAAATCCTTAAACTTTAACATCGCTGACGCATTCCAATCTCGGCAAGCAGTAGTCTTAAGGTGTATCCTGGTCGGGGAGCCACAATGAAACATTCCCGATCCGGTGGCGTAAGAATAATGAATGAAGATTGGCCAGAGTGAAGAGAGTATTTCTAAGGTTTCCTTTTTATAAGGCTCTTGTTTTTTAGCTTGTAGTTTATGAAATTCGAACTACCTCGAAAATTATGGAGCCTGTACGTATGTTTCGCCTGAGTTCTCTTGAAATATTATACGATTGTATTGATTCAAGGGGAACTCATGTGAACCCAAGTCTGTACTCAGGTTCCAGTCACGGAAATGTTGGTGAAAATACATGCTAAATAAAGCGATTGCTTTTATTTGGAATATCTCTATTACAACAGCAGGAAATACCCAGAGGTGTTGGGGTCTTGCCGGGGAATCAGCTTGGGAGCGCATAAAGAGTGAAGTATCAGGCGTGAGGTGGTGGACTTTCATCATTATGAATGTGAAGAATTTGCAATTTTACACGAAAATAAGTTTTATTACGACCCGGGATGTAGTTACATTGAAACCCGAGTCGCAATAAAAATTATTTTTGTGGAAAATTGCAAATTCTTTACATTCATAATTGGAAGCGCATGGTTTCGTTGTTACTTAGATTTCATTGCTTGCATTGTTTGGTCAATTTGCATCGGACTTTTATTTGTGACAACATTTTCTGATCTTAAGGTATGGAAAAATGAAATAAGCGAAACATTTTTATTACATGGCATGATATAAAGTCTATCGTTCTGGGACAATACATTATTTTCATTTTCCTGTAAAGTTAATATATATTTTCACAACAGAGATCTTCAGCATTTTTCCTATGTGGATTTGGTTCGGCATGGTTCTGTATTTAGGAGTATCTATGTCTTCACATATTTCTTTCCACTATTTCTCATTCTCAAACTATGAAGTATTAATTCTATCCAGGTAAGAAAGTGCAAACAAATCCTCTTTCTTATTACAAATCTTCATTTTCAAAATTTTAATTTTCACTGGTTGAAACAACGTATTGAGTATTACAAATTATGGATATTAAATCTGATTGAGATTTAAAAATGTATTTGCATTTCTACTGTTTGAGTTTTTACTTTTATAAAAGAGAATGTCATAGAAATATAGATAACATTTTTGCAATTCCAGTGGCAAATTGTAATTTTGAAGTAATATTTTCATTATAGAGAATACCGTTTTCAGCTATTGTGCATTAAAAATCTACCTAAGTAATCTTTTAGTGTTCCTTAGTAGATGCAGCCATATCACACAGTTTGCCTGCATAGACTGTCTGGGAGGAAGGAAATGAAGAAAAGTAGGAAGGAAAGGAATGCCCTAGCATGTGCCAAACGCAAGCTGAAAGTAGACTTCGTTTTCTGGAGTAAGGAATTAGACTAAGTGAACTCTTTCGCTTATTCAAATATGAGTTCATAATGATGTGGAAGAAGTCAAATGATCATAACGCAGAACGTACCACTCTATGACGAATCTCATGATGAAAAGGAATTCACAGAGATATGCTCTCGGATAGAACTGGCACAAACAAGGAAGAGATACTTGAAAATGTTCGAATGGATTTTTGCAATCGATGTATCGTAGGTATGGAACATTTTAAGAGTAAGCCATTTAAGGGTTACAGTTTGAAGCATGATAGTATATAAAGTATATTTAAGGGAAATCTACATATGGAGAAAAATGGTTGAAAGAAAGAATTTGCTTGATATATACTATTGAGCTGTTATCTCGATCGCCTGGTTAACAGAAACAGCTATGTGAGAAAGAAGAAATGACCGGGCACAAAAAACGTTACCATTGAATAGATTCGACTGAAGTCATCCAATCTGTGGATTGAGAGACAATTGCACTCTCTTTTCAGTGAGCAACGTGTGATCTTATTTTTACTTTTTTGAAAATTTCCATCGTCCTTGTGTAATTTAAATTTATTTTTAGTTTTTCCTATATTGATTATCCCACTGGCCCTGCATTCTTTAGAAGTTGTTCGAAGAAAGTGAAATTTCTCACCTCATTAGTTTCAAGGTTTCCCTTTCGTTCACGCAAGTAATTTACGCTCCCCCCCCCAAACACACACACGCATTTGATAGAATCAATGCGGTTCATCTGCAGGGCTCCGCTGATTCACAGCGCGTTCTAAATGAATGGCTCTGGTCCTGCAGCAAGTGCTTACGGCTTAGGTTCGTAAACTATGACGAAGATGTACGATGATGATGAGAGATGCGGTGGCACTTTCAGGGAGATATATTGTCGTCGGAGGAGCCCGCTTCAGCCGTGAATTCTTTTTAATTCGTTCGATCAGATAAGGGAGCAGACGCGTAGGAATCCCGACGAATACGCTCACCTATTTACTTATCGGCGTCTGGATCAGCTCATTTTATTTTTTTCTCCCTCTTATCCCCGAAGATCTTCAAGCATGGGAAAATTATGGACCCGGGCTGTGGATTCTGCCAATGTTCTCAGGCGTATTTTATCGTAGTGTAAAAACCAATTTACTCGGGAAATGTTTCACCGCAGAGGTAAATCAACTTATCTCTGCATGCCAAGAAGGGGGACCACTAATCATCTCCGAACACCCGATGCATCGCCGAAGGTGGTGTCGGGGAATGGTGTACACTATGGATCATGTGTTATAGTGATCCACATCGTGAGATTATGCTAAGTACGCTCCAGGAGTGCATAAATCGCAGTTTTAATGTCGATAACTGTGAAGTTGGCATTCGCTGGCTAATATGTGGGAACATGGTTGAAGTCGAGTCCAATTTTTCGTCTCTCTACGTATTCGTAACGGAGTCTACTCGGTAGGATAAATTGTTGCGCCGAAGGAACTGCTAGTCGCGGTATTGGGGTGCTCATTCCGTACAAAATCTTCGTGGTGCACTGCCGTATGTTTGAGAGCTCTTCTTAAGTGTTTGGAAATTCCTCATCTTCCTTTACGCTTTTATAGCCTCCTCTCCGCCGTTGAGCTACAGCATATGTGCATATGCTACTTCTTTCACCATAGAGTGGATATCGTTTTTCCGTTCCCTCTCTCTCCCCGTAATCTTTTTCCTCATACTCCTTTTTCGTGCGGGGGTCGTTGTAAATCTTTCCCCGGTGTGTCGCGTCGTTCATGTGTGTTCTCAGTCCTATTTTTCTTCGGGTCTTCTTTTTTTCCCTCTCGCCCTTCTGCCTTCTCCTTCACTCCCCGTTATTAGTCAGTATCCTCCTCGGCTCCGCTTCTCGACTTCTCTCTCTCTCTCACACCGAACTTCTCTACACCTTTCCGCCTTACGTTTCCCCGTCGCCCACACACTCCTTCTCCCACTTCACTTTCGGCTCTCGATTTTTCGATTACAACGTACGAGTTTCTTTCTCCCTCTTACCGGTCTCTTACTCTTCCTCTCTCTCTCTCTCTCCTTCCCAAAAAAATGTGTGCATTACAATAAATAAATTAAGCACCAAAATCATTTTATTAATATATTTGCCCCAAAGCATTAATTATAGTCCACACCCCATTTAAAAATGTTCAACTCTTGCCATGGCCATAATAATATTCATCAACTGGTCACTAACTAAGTTTGTTTGTGGAAATGACTTTTCCGCGGCCTCAAATCGCATAAAAGATCCCAGCGTGGTGATTTGTATCTTCCTGTTTTAAGTTTTTAACTCCAAATGGCATTCGTGTATCCCCTAACTTTTAAGAAACAACTTTCCGAAGAGATTACTAAGGTATATTTAACAAAAATGACATTTTTTATCGTCTATAGTATTAGCTTAAGTGAAATGGGAAGTTACATCCTTCTTATAATGAGCTGAATGATATTCTGTGTCGTGACACGAATAGGTTTTCAGTTCAGGCTACATATGCCGGCGTGGCGTATTACAGTTATGTAGTCCATTGTGGTTCATTGCTGTAGATTTCATATTGCTCGAAAAAATTCCCACTCCTAACGGTCATGCCTTTGCATATTCTATTGCTCATCACGGTAATGCTTGCGATTTTGATTTCCATTACACCGGGAGTGGTGTAACCGTTTATTTTTTATACCTTATTTGTTACAGATTTTGCATTATTTTTTTAAATTAAAAATTGAAAATTATATTTTTGTTTTTCACTTTAAACAGAATATTTTTATATGAAAGCATCTTGAAATGGTTTGAATACATTGAGAATTTGAAACATGTTTCTAGTATTTACGAGACGTTGTCAAATCACGAAATTTCTAACCCAAGATAATGTTCATCACTAAATTCAAGACAGCCTACTAATAAGAGTTCGCTTACACTACATGTTTCTGTTTGCCTAGTAGAAATGTTAACAAAAGACACGTTCTTGAGAAAGCATGCAAATCTGACTGGTGGCCACGCTTAATGTACAAGGTTTTCGAGCTTTTCCATACGCCAGGGTAACATTAGGTAGATTGTAGTTTATTTTCTAGAACAATGGAATGTGCTATATTAAGTGGAAATAATTAGGGTTGAATATGAATTAAATTGATTAATATGAAAATAAATGAATTAATTGGATTAATAACTGAATAATAGCTGATTTAAGATTATTTTTTTCATTTTCAAAATATTTTATTGTTTGAAAGAGAGGGCATAAAATATCCCCGTAAAGCGTACCATGGGAAAACTCCGTGCCAAGCGAAGAAGGAGTGAAGCTCAGATGCGCATAAGATTAGATTTTCACTGGAAGCCTCTTGTTCCCTACATTTTTAAAAAATATTCAAGTGCAAAATTCCGCATCGTGACTTAGAACGCTGGCTCGCCCATAAAATATGCGAACTAAGTATACCTCACGACCTTTTGCCGTGCAGTTACCAGTTTTGTGTCAGAACTTCGGGGAGGACCGTGCGTGGAATAGCTATACCACTATTGGGTGTCCGCAAGGGTAGAAGAATAAGTATCGTCCAGCAATCGGTCGTACAAGAAATCACGGTACGATATTGCCCATTCTTATCCTCACACCTCCAGTGCCGTTGGTGCGCCACGTCATGCACATTTTACCCGCCTGTTTTGTCAAGAGGTACACGCGCCATGAATCCTGGCCTCTTGTCTGCCTTGTTTTTTTTTTCCTTTTCACTGTTTTGTTCACCCTTTGTGGGTGCCCTTGTCATTACTTGGTCACCTCCGCGGTCGTAGAACGGAGCGCTAGGTTATTACTTCCGTTTCACTTGTCGAGTGTACTGCCATAATCATTGTCTTGTCCATTTCATTTTTTTATCTTCTCAGCCTTGCTCACTACGCGCGCTGTACGCAAGGCCAACTAAATCTATCCTAAAAGTACTCACACCCCACAGGTTAGAAAAACGTGTGCCATGGGAATAAAGGTGATTTGGAGGTGCCAGAAAAAGCTGTGAGGATGTTTAATGTTAATTAGTAATTGACTCCTTCTGGGATAAAACCCTAGTATAATTCGTGTCTAACAATCGCCAGGAAACGAAACGTAAAGCGAGGATGATATCAATAGTTGCGGATTAATATCCTCGCTTATTTTACAAAAAATGAAAAAGAAGCGTGATTTTTACCATAGCTGCTAATAGTTACAATAATGATACGAACAGTGTTCTCTCTCAGTGATGCCTTTTCTTCCTCATTGTTTTTGTTTCGTTTCTGGTGTTCATTGATTTCGGTACTTTTATTCCGTTCCGTCATTTCCATATTTCAAATGCGATCTCTTCTGTGATCCCATTCCCTTCAATTATTTGTTATAATAAGGAGTATTTTTTGTGGGGCACACCTCTCAGTATGTAACTATTTTTATTTTTCCTAATAAGTGTCGTGTCATGCGGTCCTCGTAATGTCGTTTATCATTTTACTCTATGCTCTAGCTGCATAATCATATTGTATTTTATTTCGTGGTAATATTTCTGTGAGCCGGTTTTCGTGTAAGTTCCTTATGTTGTCGTGTTGAAAAGACTTTTATATTTTAATTCGTATTTTGGTATAGTCGGTATATGTTTCCGCATATAATTCATTTTTAATTTTCCGAGTAGCAACCTGTGTTGGCTTCCTATGCCGGCCTTCCTGCATATCACGTCCGGTATGTTTCTTGTGTAAATGATTGTTATCATGTAGTCTACGATGCTTCCTTAGCCTCTGCTATTTTCCAAATTTTGGAGTTTATGTTCGAAGAAAGTATTGTTTATGTTCAGGTTATTTTGTGTGCAGGAGCAACCTTTCTCTTTTTCTTCCAGTTTTTTTATTCAGTCATTGTATTTTTTTGCCATTCATGGTATTACGTAGTTTCATATCCTTCCATATATGCCTCTCGGTCGGATTGACTTTCCATTTGTATCCGTTTTGTTTAGCGTCTCTTGGAGTTCTTCATAATATAGCTATTGATATACCCTCCTCTGGTGTTTAAGGAGACTATCATATAGGCTAATGTATATGCACATGTAGTGTTTGAGTCTGTGCTTCTAGCTTCATTAATGAGAGCCTCTCCGATATAAAATCATATTCCTTTTTTATGTATCCCCCGATGGAAATTTCCCTTAAAAAATATCCTAGAACTTAGGGAAAATCAAGGGAAAAGTTGAAATTTCCTAAGAAATAATTTCTTTCCTGAGGAAATGCCCTTAATTTATTGGAATTTTTTTCCTTTAAAAATCAGTTTGGATCAGCCATTTCCCTAGAACCAAACGAAACCTTAGGGAAAATCCTCATAGGCATGTAGAAAAACATTTCAAGGAAAAAATTTCATTTGAAAAACAATTGATATACGTGAAACGTGAACAAAAAATATGCTGCTCCTTCAAAGTGAATCGAGAGCAAACATTTCCGAAAAAAGTATATTTTTCGAAGGTTTTAGTAAGCCAAGTTATTACCGATTTTAATAAGCCCATCGTTAATTTTCTTTTAAAAGTTTAAATCACTGTATTTGTTCATGAAAATTACCTTATCAGAGGTATCGCGTGGTTACAGATATCATGATGGACAGTGAAGACAAGACTAAAGGTAATGGTTTCAGGCGTATCTTTGTGGAATTGCTTCATCTTAACAAATGGAAACAATACATTCTGTGATTCCACATTCAATTTTACATGGAAATACAAAGTGCATTCTTTCTTTTTCGTACGTAGACAAGACTGTTTGGTTGCACTCTTGTTTAGTTTACAGTCCACTGGGTGGTGAAATTTTGAATAATTTAAGGAATTCCTTCAGAATCAGGTGAAAACATTTGTATTTAAATGAAAATGAAAGGTGTACATGTTCTGAAAAAATAAACACGTAATTTTGAGTTCCTGTTAATAATTCATTGCTATATGCGTACTCCCCTTAAGCGAGTGTAATAAATTTGTTTATATATTTCCCATTTGTATCCCACGTTTCTTGAGACAATGGTTTCATCTGTTGTTTATCAGGGAAAAAGTTCTCAGGGAAAATTCATTCTGGGGAAATTATTCCACAGCGGTGTGCTTTCTAAGGAAAATAGGGTTTCAATTTTTTGGGGAAGCCTTTGATATTTTCTGAGAAAAATGTGTGAGGAAAATTTATAGGGAAATTTTCAACAGGTTCATTACTTCCGCACTTATTTGCGCTCTTGACTCCTTTTTCCTCCGCCATTTTTGTAAATAACCAATGCATAGGTACTTCGAGGAGTCATCTTAAGAGAATCTTACAATAAAAGGGAAACTAGTGGAGCAGATATTGTGACATCAGAGTTGGTGGAAAACGTTGGCAGGGAAGAAACCTAGAGATAGGTCAAGGACGGCGTATGAAACACAGAATAATGGGAAAAGTTAAAACTAGAAGTTAGGAACTATTTAAAAATGTATGATGAGGTTGGCCAGTGACAGGATAGCTACCACAAACCGATCTTCGGATTGAATGCCTGTGATGATGACGATGATGTATATTGTTACACGGTCACCATGCCATAATCTTCCCTCTCCTTTTTATTGGTCTCTTGTGTCTCACATATATCTATTTTGTCAATCTTTGGCTCTGATAAGACTTTTGCTTTCGGTGGGGTTCCACAATTTTATAGTCCAAGAACGTAATCTTATGCAATTCATCGTTTTCAATTTTTTTATATTCTTCTTCCTATTCGTTGTCCTGTTTCTCGCCAATACTTTCATCGTTTGATCCTTCCATTTCCGAGGCTTAACGCGTCTCTTTGAGCCATACCAAAACTTTAACGTTTAAACTCAATGTGCGACTTAAAATTATATCTAGAAAGTTAACGTCTCAGGCGTAACTTTGTGGAATTTGCTCAGCATATTGGAGTAAGAGAAACACTAGGTAATTCCACATAAATTTAATTTTAAAAACACGACCCGGGTTCCGAAAGGGCTGTCACCATCAGGTGAGATGATAATGATGACAGCCCTGTCGAAACCCGGGTCGTGTTTTTTTAATTAAATTTGTGTGGAATTGCCTAGTGTTTCTCTTACTCCAATATTATATCTAGATATATGTATGCTACCCTACTTACCCGATGACCCAAAGGTGATTGGATAATGATATGCACTCAGGCGAGAAGAAAGTTAGAAGAGTTCTCCCTTTCTTTTGCTTGGTATAGCATGTTAGGATTTGCATATATGCTATAGATAACCATTATATGGTCGGTAGATGTAAATAAACGAACACTTCTGCAAAGCTAATTTATTTTCTTACCATTTTTAGAGTAGGGACTGAGATAATTAATTTTATTATTTCACCTTGGGTAGAGCAAGGGACAGTAGAAAATGGGACCTTTTGAAATGGCAGTAATTTTTGGATTATGTGAGGGGATTTTATTCTCTTTTACGAAACCGCTTCTTTTTTGCTTGGTGCCACGACCACAAATCCACCTCCCTCAGCTGACTTCATCGCCCGAGAAAATTGGTTGTGAGTGATACCTGTTTCTTCTGTCTATTCCTGTCCCAGCTTTTTTCCGTAGTTTTTTTTTCCGAACAGATCATCCTGCATATATTTAGGACTACATTATTCCTGCCATCCCACCGCGTATCGTTTAATACCCATAATAACGCTTACTTTAATAATAGCTATTGGCAGATGAATTATTTTAGTGAGGCGAGGTCCCTTATTCATTCCACCCCCCCTCCCGACACTCCGATGGATGGTTATTACGAGGCGTTCCGTTTGGTGCTCCGGCCCTTAATTGTTCACTTCATATTTGGTGCGGTTTTTAGAAACAAATCGTTCGCAGTACCCGCGTGGGCTTTGATGTATGGGGATCTGGCACCGCCACTACCCGTCTTCAACCTCTTCTTTCCCCTCTCCCATCGCCACGC
>WURS02242084.1:0-19587 GCA_011762765.2 Rhinocypha anisoptera | reverse complement strand
AGCGTGTAATCATTCGTGGTGTGACACCGATTGAAATTCATCTCCAGTTGAAGGAGACATGTGGTGATGGAGTCATGTATGTGTCGAAAGTGCTCTCATGGATGCGATAGTTTAAAGAAGACAGCGCAACATGTGTCAAAGAACCAAAAAAATCTTGGCCTCGCACACCGACAGCGTCACAGTGATTTTCCAGTGGTCAAAACAGACTCATGAAGAAGCCTTCACCGAGTCCATAGAATCATGGCGTAGACGTTGCGAAAAATGTGTACGGCTGCAGGGAGATTACTTCGAGAAGTAACACAAGTTTCATTGTTTTTAAGTTGAATAATTAGTTAGAAAAAAATCGGAGGTCTTATAACTTGGATGCACCTCGTACATTGTATTCAACGGACGGCACACGAGTCAGACTCGGGCTATTCGTAATCAAGGTAATAAAATATTTTCCTCACGAACTATGCCCGGCGGATTCAAATGAAAACATTGTAGTTTGTATGTATATCAATGAATTGCATTCTTCAAATAACTATTTATATTATTTTTAATTTCATACCTCGATTTCGACGCCCCTTCGGATGCTATGGTGTGGGTGTGGTGTGGCACCCATCGTGCGCAAGCCGTATGATCGGTTATAAAAATATATTGATGATACATAGAAAAGAATGTAGCTTTTATGTATTTCCATAGAAAAAAATGAGACGACCGGTTTAGACGATAATCGTAATCACCAGATGATGTCGATTAATATTGAAACCGGTCGTCTCTCATTTTTTTAATGGAAATAGATAAAATCTACAACATCTATTTGTTTCATTGTGGTATTTAACCAGGAGATGACCTCCTCAGTGAATTTTGTATTGATGATATTTCATTTAATTTGAAACTTCCGTAACTAATGAATATAGGCATTTTTATTATTGTTGGTGACATTTTCCAAAACGATATTCACAATTTCCTTTGACCATAGATGAAAATTGCAGCCAATCACATTTCATTCCTTTTTTCTATCCTATCTATTCCAGTTCTCTATACTTCTACGCACTAAATTATAATTAATGTTAGAATTCATTTCCAATAGAGGTAACTCAATAAGCTTTTCTTCCCAGTCTTTTAATATATTTTAATTCATTTAATTCAGTACATTGAGTATAACTTTATTTTCAACACAAAATAACATATTTTGGAATAAATTCAATTTATTTAAAAACTATTTTATATTAAAAAAGCATTTATACAGTGGGTTTCCTTCCTCCTTTTCGAAAATTCCCATTCCCTAAATTCTCTTCCATTTCTCAATCCATGCCGATATGATGTTAGTACCCTCTCGATTTTTCCTCAATATTTTATTTTCCAATAATTTAAATTTTTAATCCGAAACCTCATTCTCTTTTTCGTATTTCTATTTCTACTTGGCGTGAAGTAACCAAAATAGTTTTCACATGAGATTACTTTATTGTTGCTGGAATGGGAATTGAAATCCATTGCAAATCCTTACAGCTACATTTTCTCTTTGCTCCAATTGGTCCAAATGAATATTTTCCCTCTTAATATTTTAGGAAAATACAAGAGCTTGAGTAAATTCGCCGACCGGGTTATCCGAGCGAGTAGTGCGCTCGACGGGTAATCCAAAGGTCGCGGGTTCAAATCCCACCCTGGGCATTGGTTCTATGTTTGTCCTGTTGATTTTTTCTTCGAATTGAAGAGGTGTAAAATGACCATAATCCGCGTACCTTATAAGAAATAATGTGACTACTACCACTTGAGTAAATTCTATCCACCCTCTTCGTCGTCAATAAAAGCAAAGTTAATGTGAAGTGCTTGATTATCGAGGCAGGTGAATAGAGAAAATGTTGATTGAAGAATAACAGAAAACATTTAGTAACTTTAGGCATGATGGCACTTGATAAAATAGAGTGGCCTAAATTTATGGAAGTGCTGCAAAAAATTGGAGTGGATTGGAAGGATAGGCGTCTCACCGGAAACATTTATGCGGCTCAAGCCGCGCAAGTAAGAGTGGCAGACGGGGGTTCAGGACGGGCGTAGGGGAGTAAGACAATGTATGCACCGCTGCTACCCGTACTTTTTTGAAATTGTACTCGAAGAAGATGGTAAAAAAAGCTTGGGAAATGGTGGAATCAGGAGTAAAAGTTGGTGGGGAATTCGTTAAATCAGTCAGATTCGCCGATATCCAAGCCCTAGTCAGTAATTCAGCCAGAGGACTGCAGAACTCCTTGAGTGCTTTATAGGACCAATGTGAGAGATTTGGGATGAAAATTAATAGTGAGAAAACGAAAGTAATGAGATTCTCCTGAAGTAAGAAGGCATGCTAACTAAATATCATACTAGAAGAGAATAAATTAGAACAGATAGAAAAGTTTACATATTTGGGAAGCATCATAGAGGAAAATGGATGTAGTGGCATAGATATTATACAAAGAATTGCATAAGCAAAAGAGACCTTTGCGAAAAGGAAGGCGTTGGTGAAAGGGACCCTAAATAAAGAATTGAAGAAAAAATTAGTGAGAACTCTCATATGGAGCGTAGCATTACATGGTTATGAAACCTGCTCCATGAGGAAGGATGGTGAGCATAGTTTGGAGATTTTTGAGATGTGGGTTTGGCGACGAATGGAGAGAAGGTGAGGTGGACAGAGAGAAAAAGGAATGAAGAAGTTTTGAGAATGGTAGGGGAGGACAGGTGTCTGCTGCGAGAGATCCAAAAAAGACAGGAAAGGTGGATGGAAAGGGTTCTCAAAGTAAAGTTGCTGAAGG
Source organism: Rhinocypha anisoptera (assembly GCA_011762765.2). Lineage (NCBI taxonomy): Eukaryota > Metazoa > Arthropoda > Insecta > Odonata > Chlorocyphidae > Rhinocypha > Rhinocypha anisoptera. The sequence goes on along the minus strand of WURS02242084.1, from coordinate 16,819 downwards.
TTGTAATGGAGGTTAGAATGTTGAGTAAGCGAGGTTGGGGAAGGAAGAGAATAGGGATTTTAGATAGAATGAGAGGTGGTGGGAAGTACGCAGATTTAAAGAGAGATTAAGTTACATATAGCGCGGAAAATCGAACCTGAGGCTTATCAAAAACCTACCTTATCCTGTAGATTACCCTGCAAGCAATCAGGCATGAAGGCTCGTGTAAATTAAGATGATTGGAGAAGGAAATCATCGACAGGAAGCAAGATTGACGGCGTTCTTGAGAACGGAAAAGAAAACGAACAGTAGATATTAGAGACTCTAGAACTTCGAAGAAATCGATTTTTATTACGTTTTTACTTAAACTGAGATTCAATTAGCTCACTCGTAAAAGCCAATTTAATAAGCTCTCGAGTCCATGATCACTTTCACCATTAACAAAGAGATGTCATGATTTATTTTATCCGTGCAAGTTGAGTTCTTCCTTTCGTCACGAGTGAATTCCGACACAATTCGCGAATGCCTTCGGTGGTGGTATGCTAAGACTCACACGCTCATTCTTCTCCGCTTTGCCCGTCTTCGTCGTTGGTGACTGTCAAAATCTCTGCTCGAGTGTGATCTTATTTTCGTCAATTGTTCTGGTCTACTTCTACTTTTGTCAATAAATTCTTTAAAGGTATAGTATTGATTGACATCGTGCACACGATGTCAGTCATTATTATACTTTTAAAGAATTTACTCGGTACGTTGACGTGCATTCTGATTGAAGTAATTTCGGGTGAAATCCCTGATAAATACGGCCAAGCATCTGTGTTAGAGGACAACTTTCGAGAATTTTAGGATGACTGCGAAGCTACGCATCATCCAGAAGAAAAAAAGAGCATATTAAAAAAAATATAAATATATATATATATATATTTATACACATTAAGACACAGAAACAGGTAAAAAGAAAGACTCACATAATGGGGAAATATTTCGGGGCATGAAAGCCCCGAATTATTTCTTCGTTATGCCAGTCTTGTTTTTTACTTGTTTCTGTGTGTGAATGTGTGTGTGTGTGTGTTCGTGTTTGCTGCTCGTCTGAGTTTTTCTGAACTATATATATTTATTTATTTATATTTAAAAACAGCCAAAAACAGCAAAAAAGTCTATTACATTGGATTTATAAATACGATAAATAAAAATTAAAAATAAAACACAATCCACAAAATTATAGAAGATAAATAATGCATTAAATAAATATTTACTGGTTACATTGAGGGTTAGTCGGAATCAAGGGAGGTGTACCGTGGGGAGGGGGAGAGGGAGGGGGGGATCAGGAGGTTACGTTTGAGTGCGTATGTATATATATATATTAATCACTGACGTGACAGAATTCATGCTTAAATTTTTACAGGGTCGTTTAACAGGGACAAAAAGAATACAGTCGGAAAATAACGCCGTAAAACATACTTAAACAGTTCCAGTTTAAACGGATAGTATCCGTCCTATCATTCCCAGCCTGCCTTTTTGGTCGTTTTCCGCGGTGAATGAATCTCTGAATTGATCGATTAATAAAACATAGCCTCCTCGATTAATAAAACATAGTCATAACATAATCTCCTCTGATGGCTGTCTGGAATTGTGGGAATTGGCGGTTTGGGGGACTTTTGCCCGGCATGCCACCGATGGGAGGAGGAAGAGGAGAGTATGCCAATGTATGGAAGCGAGCAGTGAATCAATACTTACTTAAGAAGGAGCTCATATCAAAAGCCATCCATCCCCTTGTCCAGCACAAGGCTTTATTGTGGTTTTCTTACAGATGTTATTATTGGCTAACGGGAACGGGTCAATATTAATAAAGTAAGCGAGTAAACGCATTTGTAGTGGGAATAGTACATCGTCATAACCTGAGTAGCTAAGGAGCCATTATGCACAGAAACTGAAAGTCTATAGGATTTTAATTCATTTTAGACTTTACGGTTCACCAAATAAATTAATTTAGTCTGGCTGGGGTCTGCAATTTTCATTGACTTATATTCTTAAAAAATATTATTTGCATCCCTGAAAGAATAATTCTCTAGAGAAAATTATAATAAGCTTATGCTATAGAATCACTAGAGATATTGAAATAAGCACTATAACTTGTCTTCCGTGATCCATTATGGTCGGTTAACCTATGTTCTAATTTACTCTCCAGAATTTTAGGTTACACTAAAGATTTGACTACAGTTAACTAATGGCGGTAGATATAAAGAATTTGGTGATTAATAGAATTTAAAACTTCTGAAAAGCTCAAGTCTTCGTGTAAATGAAAGTTTTTTCTATCATTAAAAAAATGTTATCAAAGGGGGGCAGTTGTTATTAGCAGCAGGCAAGAAAGAAATTGATCCGTGACACCCGGAATTGCGAATGTTTTAATCTCAACAAAAAATTCAATGGTACTATTAGCCTAGCGTCTTTTACGAATGACGATTAAGGGAAATCTACCAGACAATGCAGGTTTTTGATGAAGTAATAATTCGAACTGCATAGACATCCCTTAACAAAATTGTTTCACGAATAAAGACTAATATTTGAATTACTATTTGCGAGAAAATAGTTGTAGCTTGATTATTTATATGAAGTCTCAAATTTCCGATAAATACATTTATTATTATAGCTGACCCTTATCAATAGTCTCAAAGTGCGAAAATTATTTCATTGACGACTCTCTTAGATAGTAAAAGTTTCATAGAGATCTATTAAGTACGTATTTTGCGATCCACGCATCTGAAAAAATGGAGTGACGAATGCAGAGATCTTTAAATATTTATACTATTGAGGACAATAGCTCGGGCATACTAAAGATTTGGCAGGGAAAATAATAAAAACTAAAAATCACAATAAGTTTTTAATGATAGAAAAAATTCTTCACAGAATGACATTCAATCAGTTACATTCATTGATGAAAAGCGACTTAAAAATTATGTTTGACTGAGAAAAAAGCAGAGGTTATAAGTGTTTACTGAAAATTTCTTTTCTGATTTTTCTTTCCCTGACGTATTTTCTCACCTCATCACATATTTATGAGGAATGTTTTGGAAAACACTGGAAAAAAGCAATGCACATTAACCTTTATAATTACCTAAGCGCAAAATATTAACCAACAATTGTTAAATTGCATTTCTGCAGGCTTCTAATAAGGCATAGTAAATATTTCACCAACCTTCATAATACGTTTAAAAACATTTAGTATTAAAAAGATAGGAAAATTGTCTGGTAACTTGTACTTAGAAAGCCATTTAAGAATAAAATTTCTATGATGAATTTGAATATTCATAGGGTCTCTTACTTTAACTTTTAAGAAATTATGGATATTTACTTAATTATTTTAGCAATTTTTAAATAATTGTGGTAGAAAAATAAAAGCTCTATTTTAAATCTCGTAATAATTTATTAAATCTGTTTCTGTGCTAAACTGCACTGCCCTCCTATAAAGTCAGAGGTAATGAAATATCACGAGAGGCACTTAAATATTTCGAAAGTGGTATAGACTGCAAATAAACGACTCCATGACTACAGTTTCGATTAGAAATATTGTATTTAATGGTATAGCAAATTGTGTTCTTAGAAACGAATGTTTGCCAATTCCAAATCGGCATTTGATGTGCAATTTCAGATTTTAGTGGTTGTGTACTCGGCAGGTTGTAAAATAAATACTAGTTTTGATTGGCATGCCCAGACATATAAAGCTGTTCTCATTATTATAAGAATACTTTTAGTCTAAAAAACAATTAAAATTTACAATAAATAATAAAAACTAAATTTTTTGGATAAGAATTTAACATTTACAATAAATACTATAGACTAACTTTTTTGATTGTAATTATCATTTTTTCTTGTTTTTTCATTAAAAATATATTTTCTACAATTTTATCACAAGTTTTATTGCCAGACATATGACTGGATCCATGGTATGTAGTCGTTTACTCGAACGTAAACCGAGGACGAGTCTCCTAGGGTGCAATTTTTCCAGAATGAATTCACTCCCCAAATTTGGTACATGCAAGATGTCCAAATAGCAAACTGAAGTTGGCCAGAGGAGTCAACCTGTAAAATAAAAATATCATGTCATATCAATCATTTTATTTTCCATACATCTATATGCTGCAATCAATTTCAATGGTGGTTTAAACTATATTTAACTAACGTGAGTAGGAGAACTTAAAGCTGAGTATTTTGCGGAATCAAACAGGGTAAAGATTCGGTAAAAAATATAATAAGATTAAATAATGATTTAATTAGTAGAATATTATAAAACTAATAAATTGATATTTTCATTTGTCATTTAATTGATGCGTGATGTTATTTAAATAGGGAAATATTGTATGCTCCTCTCCGTGTAACCTGCGGAATGTAGTGCTCTTCCTTTCATATATAGACTTTAGTATTCCCTAGATTAAACACTCATTTTCTTACGTTGCATTCTTGTCTTTTTCCTCTTCGCAATTTTCCGCACATCATGGAGTAGTCAATGCCTCTATGCAGTCCGACCATTTCCCTTGTTTCTTTGTCAAATACTCTGTTGCAACTGAAGCTAGTCATGAGTCCCAGTTCACCTACCAGCAGGTCTGTGTTAGTGATGTCTCCTGAAAAAATAAATAATTATGGTTAATTTAGTTTTTTCAATGTAAACTAAAACTGAATTTTGGTAACATTGAATAGCTGATAGTTGAATGCATTTGTTAAATCAAAGGAAGTATTATTCATTTACAGGTAAATGCCTCACTCGCATGAAAGTTAAACTAATTATAATCTGAGAGTGGGTGGAAAATAAATATGGTGAAAGTATTATTATATGGAGTTGCAGACATCGACGTTGTTTTGCATATCAAAAATATGTATAAATAAATTGGTAAGGAGAAGTTTTTGATGAACAAGAGAAACCTGGACAAAGGAAATACGTTTCGACGTGCGGCACGTCTGATGGGAGAACTGAAATTAGTGTGACATGACTTTAGAATTTATGGCGAGTGGCACACTTGGGAGTGCAGTAAACATTAGGGACAATTGTTCAGTGAATGAGTTCACAGAGTGAATGTGGCCCGGAGCGGCGTCAGGCCGTGAATTCAATCCACGACGAATATAATAGAATAGATGCGAAAGATAATTCTTGTTAAAATAATGCGTGTACGTATCCTTTGAGTGGTTCCTTTCCCACTGCACAGCGTGGCGATCGACTAAGGGAGCTTTTTTCCCCGAGCGATCGGTGAACCACGCCCTTGTTCGTCAGAATGGGGACCTTTCATTTGCGTCACCAAAAGTTAAACGTTAGTCGAAGGAACCTCACTTCTCCTCTCGGGGTATAATTTGAACAAGATGAAACTACGGATTTGTAGCAGTGATTTTCTTCAATTGCGGCATCGTTATTTGAAGACGGATTATGAAAATAAGTCTCTAGATATGAATGAAACACTAACAAGAGTAACCGTTAGTTATTAGGGAAGTTTACCCGTTTGTGTAAAAAATTAAGGATGAATAATTTTGTCTTATTTTTAATAATGTATTTATATTCCTAAGACTACTCGTATATATCCAGAGTGTTGTCTTATGTATTCATATGTGCTCCATTCCCATTCCCATGGTCTAGAGGAACATATTGTTTCATAAGCTGGAATACTGCAAAAAGAGTTCTGCTGCAACATACGCTTATGATCAACGACAGATTTCATATATATCTTAACGAACGATATTTATCTGATTTAAATGAATTATAACAGGACTTGGGATCAGAAGGGATTTTTACACAAAGACTGATGCAGCAAAAGACAGTTACAAACCACTGTTTTAAATTTTACTGATGACATTCAATTGAAATGTTTAAAAAAATGTTTTTAGCTACAAGAGTAACTTTGGCCTTTCAGATTATATTTTTTCACCGTGATAATAAATGATAACTTCTAAAAGCTGTATCGTATGAATTTATTGCTCACTGTCACAGGAATAAACTTTTACTCTTTAAACAAACAGAATATGTGATTATTTCCAAGGATATTTAGCGTATTAGATATCACTTAACATAAAATAGAACATTGTAAATCCACATTTTACAAACTTTTCAAAACATTTTCGCACCACGTCTGTATCTATGTAAGATTCTAATTTTGATTCGTGATTGACATAACGTGGACGAAGAGAAAATCAAAGGAAGCGGTTCTAGCACGAAAAACGCACTCTGTGCAGATTTTCGGGATGGCTGCAAATATTTAAATGCATGCCTTCAGTAAAAAAATGAGGCCCCTTCAATGATTGCTCGATTGAAAGAGAATTTACCGATCGATCCCATATAAGATGGTGTTTTGTAATGGTTTACTTATGGACTTCAGATCATTTCAGTCAAGCGCCATATTTTGGCATCGAACTAAATAAAATCCTGGACTAACTTCAGGCCTCCCAAGAGACTTCCTCGTGATCGGATCGATTTGGAATTTGGGGTCATGGGGAGCGGTCCGCCGAGGCGTGGTGATGGGTCCGCGCAAGAGCAACGGATTTACCGGGAGACTAAATCCGAGAGATGAGTGAGCCCAGGTAACACAAAATAAATAGGATATCATATCGGATTCGACATCGGATCTTCGTGACCTGGATACCAGAACCTAAGCCGGAAGTTCCTGATTCGGATATCATAGGCTCTGAGCGCCGTCAAACGTCAAAAGTTCGAGGACCCGGAAACTAATTGAATGTTTTTCACTTTATTGGTGTACGTGCATGCGTGTGTGATATGCCACGGAATTGCATCTAAAATTGTGCGGCAATTATCTTGTTAAGTCCTTTTGGGGTTGTCCCGGAATTATCTTGTTAAGTCCTTGGGGTTGGTAATCGTTCAAAGATTAGGTGCGGAGTAAACTAAATCTCCTCTTGATTATAATTATACTAAATCCGAGATAGGTTATCGGTACCATTCATCCAGCTGCAATCCACGTCTAGACTACAAGACGTCCTGCGGATATATTCGGCTTCCCATCTCTGTCCCCCCCAACCACACCTCCCCAAAGAGGAAATACCTTGGCTCAGAGTTCTCTTTCGATCCCTCTTCGCTCTCGATTTCGAGTCGAAGAGCAGCGGGGATGAGCGACTCACCGTACTCGACGTAGCTCCACTCGGTCGAGACAGCGGTGGAAGTTTGGAATCCCCAGTCTTTCGTCGGCAAGCAAGCCGGATGGAGGTATCTGCTGACCGTCGGTATTGGATTCTCGGAAACGGCGGCTCCGATTTCGACGAGTCCGACGTCGTCGTATTTGGTCGGCGCGATGTAGCGCGGGTGGGCTATCCTCCGCACCACAGGATGGATTTGACCGTTGTTCACAACCTCGGTTTGGAACCTGTTTATTTCTGTTCCCAAGAGAACCCACTGCGCTCTCCCCCTGAAAAAGAGTCACACAATGAAGAAAACATGATTCGGCATCCGACCGGACATAAAGGACGTGATCGGCACACACGAAGAAAAGCGTTTAATGCCTGTGCCATTATACCCGTGGTACCTTGACACGCGAGTGCCCTGACACACGATTTTTTTTTTTAGATACGAGCCGTCACTGAGGTCTCGAGTTTCGAGTCAAAATTTGAGACACGATCCGGCCTAGGTGACGTCACAGCCGGTCGGCTTACCGAGTCACCGCTCGGATTTGCGAGTCGTGCGTTTTAAATTCACATATTTACACAGTTATTAGATAATTTGTTTCATATAACCATGAGTCCTAAGATAATGAGCGTAAAAAACAGCGGTGAGGAAAGGAAATAGGTGATATATCCACGGAATCAAAGGGCGAGACAATATAAAATATTGTAAGGACATTTTTTAGTTGTTATGCATGCTTGTTGTGAGCGTCCTGACATTGTTCAGCATGTTTTGTTGTTCTCGTATTAGTTTTTGCACGATAGTTTCTTCTTTTTGTGCTTAATGCATGATTTGTATCATGTGCATTGAGAGTGCATGTGAATGCATGGTGGTGGCTCACCCCCTGCCACGCACCCTTATGGCGGCTTGCAGGGTATTATGTAGATGTATACGAACGTGAACAAGTCGTAAGAGTAATGAGACTTGGCAACGCAGAGCGATCACACAACTTGCCAATATCTCTGCATTTCTTAAAATTATCTTTTATTAGATGCTATATTGTTTGTATGTAATATTTGTTTATTAAAAATATATCTTTCTTCTTTGAAAAAAAGTAACAAAAAAATTGAGATTTTTTTGGGTGGCTGGCACGTATTAATAAAATTTCAATGAATTTCAATGGGGAAAATCGATCCGAGATAACGATAATTTTGACTCACGAGCCCGGTCACGGGACGAAATAAACTCGTGTCTCAAGGTACCAGTGTACTACGATCTGTTTTTGCTAGAAAAATACAAATTCTTTAAATTATGAATTTAAAGACGTGCAGCGTGAATAAAGACCTCAAAATAATTTTTATTACTACCGGGGTTTCAGCGTTACGTACTTCATCAGGTGAGCTTACCTGTTGAGGTTGTAGCAACATTGAAATCCTGGTAGTGATACAAATTATTTTGAGGAAAATTGCACGTCTTCACATTCATAATGATGAAATTCCACCACATCACACCTGCTACTTCCCTCTTAGTAAATTCTTTAAAAATAAAAGATTTACTGTTCAGGTCTCATCCTCGTGTAATCCTCTCTTTTCAATTCACGCAGAATGTGACTAATGTCACAAAAGAAATCTTTGGCCCGGGTTGAACGACTGCTCGCCTGACGCAGAAAGTATTTCATCATGCGGTTTCAGAGAATGATTTCGGCGCGGGGTCGCGCCCCCGTCCCTTCCTTGATCGTGTTCTTGTCATCTAAAGCAACATTGACTCAGAGATTCTCCAAGTTATAGCACTTAGACAGAATCAGGGGCGTTATCACAGCTACCATGGACTGGTCTTGAAAAATTGAAGAAAAAGGACTGATCTCACATTTGTTGATTGCAAGTCGCCCAAGTGATGTTAACACACATACACAAACACACAACATCGAAGGCAACTTTCGCTCAACGAATGTAATCTTCAGCTCAGATAAGATGAGAGATTGCCATGCATGGAAACCTCACGATCCAAGACCTTGAAGCAACCCACACGTGCCGACCAAAGGCTATGTGAGGGGAGAAACAGCCCCAGATGGAATTTCATGGGGGACTGATTCCTTTACTCCATTTTTAAGGAAAACCAACCCCATCTGGCCTTTTGAAAAAGAAGGAATTTGTGGACAGTGAACGCATACTAGTGAGATATATTGTTTCATAGAATAACTTGCTGTTACTTGCAGTATACTTTTAAATCACACTTTTCTACAACACGTCTCTGAAGTCCATATTTTCAAAATAAATACGTATCATGAAATTCACTTAGATCCATGCTGATGACGTGTAATATTGGTGCTAAATGTGAGTTATAATTAAGTTGAAATTATCTGTTAATATTTCATTAATCATATATTGGATTTATAATTTTATTTCCCGTTTACAGCGTCAAATTTGACGGACGATCCGCTGCGATTAAAATAATTTTCATTTCAATATGGACGAAAAACAGTATTTGACGAAAATCTGCCCAGATATAAAACTTAATCTTAATCCCGAAAATTAACTTCGAATGGAAGTTGAGAAGAATGCCCTTATGGTATATGATCTTGACTGTCTCTTCCCATTACATAACGAACAGATTGGAAAGTGCTAAAAACTGGTGGGATACGTGAAGAATGCGGATTAACCGAAGCCGTGTGTTAAAAAGTGGACACTAGAAAATATTAAATATTCCCTGATGAATTCACTATTCCGAAATTTAGTAATTCCAATAAAATTATTATGCGAACACTCTTTTTGTTAATGTAAATTATAGTTTGAAACTATTTTTTAGTCAAATGTCGAAAAATAAATGTATACGTTGTTAAAAATAATAATAATAAAGTCTCAAATATCTTATTTTTTACATTGAGTAAAAAAATACGATTAATTATTTTCTTCTTTTAGAAAAAGGAATACATAAAAATACTTATTTTTAATGAATTTAGTAACATTGATTTTTCTACAGCTGACTCGAATTTCATTCTTAGGATTCTTTCCATTCCATTTTATAAGCATTGCTATTATGACAAATTGTGACCTATTCTGCCGAAACAATTAAAAACTATAAGTTTCTACTTACAATGGATATATACTGAGACATCGAGCGGTAGTGAGTATGTATTTTTCACTGATCAATGTTCCTCCACATTTCCACTTTACATTATTGAGCTCTCCAAACCCAATGGCTGCCTGAAAAGTAAAAAATAAATAAATAAGGAGTGCAACTTATGGTAGTTTTTATTACCGAATTCACTTTTATCAAACGGTAGTAATTCAAATTTTAAGTTCGAAGTCAAAAGTGAGTTTGAAGGGTAAGAGCAACAATTGAATCATTAGTTACAAATATGTACATTGGCATTAAATTTATTGTGAATATTAAAAAAGTAACTCGCACGCCGGATATATATCCAAATTACTGGACTTCAAGACATGCATCTTACAGAGTAATCTCGTTTTACTCTTGTCTTTTTCGAAATTATATCTTTTGCTACGTATGATTTATGGCATTAAACTAACAAATGTATTTTCAAAAATAGTAAATAATATTATTGAATGAGAAAATATTTTAAAGATAATCATTCCAGATTTTCTACTCCCTGAGAAATTTTAATATTTAGCTAAATTTATCGGCAATATTTAATAAGTTTCTATTAGCATAAAATATTTCCCAGCTTGCTTATAATTTCGAAAGGCGCAAGTGGTATAAAAAAATTGAATTGATCAATGAAATTATTTTAAAAACCCTATCAAAGTTAGTCCTCATGTTACATTATGTGCAATAGCATTCATCTTACAACTGTGAGATTTTATCCAAGAAATCGATAAAAATTGGTAAATAGTAAAATAATTTTAAACTTTAATATGGTTCCAATGCATTAGAAATTACGGGGTCAACTAATTTTTAATTGCAGTCATGACTACAAACTTCGTGATTTCAAAGAGTGGTTCTTTACTAGAAAGTTTTTAATGGCTCTAAAATTACTCTATTTCCTATAATCATTTAATGGAAGGTTTATGGGTTTGCACAAGTTTGCGATAACTTTTCTTTTCTCGTTGAAAATAATAGTTTTTATGACCCATAGTTTTCACAATTTGTTGCTATCTACAAGAATGAAAATTTTCTAAGTCGTGATAAAGGTCATTTAAAAATAAAATTAACCTGAACACTTAACTCCTAGGAAAGAAAGTTTTTTCGCCGTGTATACTAGTGCGGTGTCGCATAAATTCACGTACCTTCGGACAAGAGAGACCCTGACCTAATAGCTCTTTTGATTTCTCAGTTTTAACCGACCACAGCTCCAGGGTCCCCATTGCATTGCATGTCTAGTGGGGAGGCTATTATCTTCCGACCCCCCACCCCCAACCGTCCGCCTTATCATTTCCTCGTTCCTTCCAAAGTGCACAATTCTGCCTTCCGAAGGGCTCTTATCTCTCTCTCTCTCTCTTTACTACTAGGGGCGACCCTTTTCTCGCTTACTCGAGCAAAACAATCAATGAGCTCCGAGGAGAAATTCTGGGCTTTCGGGCCAGCTGAGTCGGAATTCCTCGCAGCATTTCGCAAACTCTCTCCATTGATCCCTCTTTGACTGGAAGTCTCTAAAATTTAGGGACGGACTCGGGTCACGTTTCTGCCTCGTGTTCCACGAAAACATTCAGGGTGGAGATGTAAATTCAGAGATAAACGGTAGAGTGTGCGAGATTTTTATGACCCGAAGAGCTTGTACGAAGAAAGTATACTTCCAGTTTCCTACGATGTATGTGGCAAAAACAAGTAGTTTTATTGATGTTTATACCGAAAGTTATTCTACTCTTCACGAAACAATAAATAATTAAAATTATATAAATTCAGACTAATAATCTAAATGACGTAACTTTTTCCTAATATGCGTTTGAGAAGTGTACGATTTTAAATTATTATCTAAGAACATATGCCGTATTAGAAATTAAGCCAACAGATCGAAATTATATGTCCATGCCACCAAACTGTTTAAACATAACATATAACCTAATCGTTTAAATCGATATTGAATTCGTAATACTTACCATATGAGGGAATTCAGTGGGTAGTTCTTTGGAGCCATCAAAAAGTTTTGGGCATTGATCCTTGTATTTTCCACACCCTATAATAAAGAGTTCAATAAATGCCATGCTACATTTTTAAGTCGTTAATATCTAGTTATCAGAATGATTTGCTGATAGTTGCCAGGGTCATAAATAACTAGTTACTAAATTGTTTCCATTTCTCTCCGAAATGAGGATAATAGAATGACAAGTCGACAAATTACTCGAGAAGATTTCATGTCGGTACCCAATTAAATTTCATGGCATAATTAAAGTAAAATATATCCTAGTCTTGACAATAGGAGAAAACATGAAACAAGCAGTAATTAAGGCTTTTGGTATCCATATTTATGAACACATACATTTCCATGTGATCAACGCCCATACTTATATGCCATAGCAATTAACCAAGATACGTTCAAATTGTATTTTTTTGCAGTGTTTGAAATTTTTAAATTTTAACGGCCAAAAGCCATTTCACTGTAGCGATATCTATTAGTTATTGGAGTGTAATTTATAAGTTTATGATTACGGATTCGTTTACTCGTTTCCCACTAGATTTACACAGTGAATATAAATATTATGATTAGAAATATAGTTTATATGAATGAATAAATCCACGAGGGTATCATTATAAAAAATGGAAAAAAATTTTACATACTCGAAAACAAAAATAATCTGCCGACGGACCTTTGTTTTCTGACGTCATCAATATTCATATGTCTGAAAAATCCCTTGTAAATTAAAAAACAAGTGTTGTTACCAATGGTAGACAATGTGGACACTCAAATAAGTTATATTAATTTATTATGCACATTAAACGATAATTCACCATTTATATTTTATGTAATAAACGAAAAGAGAAAATATTTATTCTTTTCAGACTTTGAATTTATCAATCGCCAAATTGTGTTTGAATAATAATTTAGGAATAAAAGTTATGTAATTTATTAAATTTTAAGAATAAACGATCTTTGCATGATGTCAACTTTTCTTAGACGGAGTTGATACTCTTAATGTGCAATATTCGGCTAAAACTATGACAAAATTGGTGTAAAAGATATCAATTAACAGGTAGAGGATTTGGAAATGGGTTACGTTTTACATTTCCATTAAATCATTATATATATATATATATATATATATACATATACATATACACATACACACGATAAAATTGCTTTTGCGAAAATCTTTGTGTGTCCAAATTTTACCTCTAGATTCACTAATTCTAATGAAGATTTAGCACGCTGTTTGTTATATCCTGTCTGGTATGCAACTCGAACACCTTCAAACTAAGATCAACTGATAACTAGCTAGTGAAGCACCAATTATGGATGCATGAGATAGACTCATTAGTCGCTCAATGTGTTAAAGTGAGTGGATGTCTGCTCGCCACTAATGTCAGGCGACCGGCTAGGCCTCTAGTAAATTTTCAAGAGTGCACTCGGTGTGTCCTTGCGTAAATAATTGGCGTTTCAACACAAAAGCCCTCGCCACTTGAGGTCGTTTCCGGAAGTGTCGCTTCCCTCCTTTTCATTAACATTATTCCGTCCAATAATTTTAAACGCACAATCCGGCTTCGTCACAGACGCTGCATTTTACGAGATATTTTTAGCAGCACAAAGAACACTATTCCGTCCAGAGGGATATCTTTCTCAGCGTCTGCAGGGAAAATCCAACCTTGATTGTCTTAATATTGAGCCTTGCGCAGGGGTAGTCAGCGTTAATTGGAAGATTCATGGACAAGCCATTACTTTAAGGTCGTGAAAGAAGAAGGTAGTCAATAAACGAATGTGAACTTAATAGAATGCCTAATTGTAGATACAAGAGCAGTTTGGCAGGGCGATTGCTTTTTGCGGTTATTATCCTAAGCGAATTTTAACTTTTAATTATTAATTTTAATTGTTCTGTTACCAGTTTTCTCAAAAGTATAAAATTTAAGCTCGTGTTGAAGGTATTGCTAATTAAAGTACCAGAAACTAATTTTCAGTCCAGAATATTCCTGCGATAAGTAAGGTAAATCAGAATTGATTCATGTTGAATTCGTAAGGGGAAATGACAAACAAAGAAATCGTTAAATCTGGAGGTAATATAGGTTTGTTTTTGTAAGTTATGTATAACCAAGACAAAGTATGCTTTTGATGGAATAAAAATTACTGTATTTTTCCTGACACTAAATTCTACATCAACTTTACATATTTTAAGTTACATTATTTCACTATCAACCTTCAAGTTCATTTCACCTCTTGCTCTATCTGCCTGCACGTCTAAGTACTGAGTGCAGCATTCCTTTATCTAATGATCTCTTTCCATCGACGTTTCTCGGCATCTTCGAATTTAACCAGACAACTTTTCGTGCTCCGCCATGCATAACACTTCCTCGTTTGACTTTCTATCTGCTCGCCTTACTTTCTTCGTCCTTCTTAACGTACACGTTTTTAAACCCTTCAATATGCGCTCATTTTTTTCAAGGACAAAGGTTAAGAAATATACGCTGCTGCCTTTCATATCGGTTATTAATACCAGTATATATCTACTATTAGTACTTCCGTCAAGTAGTATAATCGCTTACGTTTTTACTTATCATTCCTGCGATGAATTGTTTTCGGATTCACATATTGCCTAGTCATTATCAATAATTATTTAATTATAAAGTCAATTGTTTCAAGATACGAGTAATCGATATGAAGGTAGGCTTAAAGAAACAATGTAAAAATTATCATAAATATATGATGACAGAATATGCGTCGGACACTTTTAGTAAATTGATATTAAATCATATCAAGCTGTTACAGGTGTTCTCTTAGGCTAAACCGCTAATAGAGGCATAATAATAATCATCTCGTATTTCGCATGACCAGTCATAAGGAATATTCCTTCAGTCGTATAGAAAAGAGGTGATAGAACTGAAAATGGTTAAAATTATTTTCTAAATAACCCAACAAATATTTTATTCCAAACCTTATAGAGATCGAGGTGGAGTATGTTTAAAAGTAGTAATTTAAAATTTTTCAGTGAATATCCCATTTAATCATCCGATTTCATGACTTGTAACATATATATTTTTATTGCTAATTTTCGTTAAATTATATGGGGTTAGAAAAATTTTTTATGGGAAAATTGAAAATATGGCAACAACTACCGTTATCAACAATTAGCATAACTCATGGGAGACTTGAAGTTAACATGTGTCAATAGAAACTGTTCTAGTAGCTTAGCCTTGGAAAAACCTACTAAAGAGTTTTGGTCTATATGCCTTGGTACCTTATGACAATTTGATAGGAGCAGTAGATACTAGAATACTCTTTTGCGTACTGGGACATGGATAACGCTTTTGAATATTTACCACTGACGTGACAACTGGCCATGAGGTCATCTCCACGATAAATACGAAAAGACATTTCCTACTGGTTTAAATGGAGGCCCAACCTGGAGATTCGCCCTCTTCCTTATATCATCTGTCTTTCAATCGAGTAGAAACCGATTTTATATTATTTCGCTCCACCAGTCACTAAAACCCAACAGAGGCTTCGGAAAAAAATGACAACGTTGAATAAGTAGTAAAGTTGAAGGGGTCAACGGGTCGACAATTTTTTGATCTTCGCCTTTCTCCCCCTTGATCTAAAAATGTCCGGAGGCCACGATTCCTTTTTTCCCAAGTCCCACGATTGCTTTTAGTCTCGCAGTCGAAGGAGTTCCCTCTCACCTCTTGCTTTTCAAAAAGCTCCAAATTTTTTCCAGAGGTGTTTGGAATCTAGGATATTATATTATTCTCACGGTATAAAAGTTAAGCAGGAATTCTCTAATTTTAAAGAGGAGTCAGCTCTACCAAGATAAATGACGAATTAGTTGGTGAAACATTAATTTTAATGTTCTACTCCTGCTTCTAATAGGATCAAAGACTCCGTTGGAAAAGTAGTCCGTGGAAGAAGAAGAAAAGAAGCTTTCGAAACATGATGCTGGAGGAGAATGCTGAAAACCAAATGGAAGAACAGAGAAACGAGGAAGTGTATTAAAGGGCAGAAGGAGCCAAGTCAATGCTGATTACTATAAGGAGAAGAAGAATAAAGTGGATGGGATACACACCGTGAGGCATAATTGGTTCCTGAAGAATATAATAGAAGGAAAAATAGAGGGGAAGGTCCCGCGGGGAAGACCGAGGGACATATATATATATAGGGAAAATTATCAGAGACGTTAGAACAGTGTTTCCCAAACTTTTTCCAGCCACTGACCCCCCTTAATTCCATAAAGCTATACTCAACGACCCCCGATCGTAACATCCAAGATTCTTTTCGACCCCCTAGATCAAAGCACCGCCCCCAAGAGGAACGTAGCGCCGACTTTGGGAACCACTTGCGTTAGAATAAAGAACTAACAAGGGGCAAGAGAGCTAGTGCTATAGATAGGAAAGGATTTAGGGGGGGCTGCAGTCAACCAATCTTCGGGTTGAAGTACTGACGATAATTGCGTCGCAAAGGGTTGTTTTCACAAATGTGTTGTCGGTATATTGATCAGTATTTTCTTCTCGGTGTAACAGTGTGGAGGAAGTGGATGTGGTGAAGAAGAGGGAGAGAGAGAGGGAGGAGTCGTGGGATGGAATCCTAGTCGTGGTCGATTCGCGTGCGATCGGCTTACGTGACCACCGGGAGTCAGCGGGAGGGGGAAGGGAAACGCT
>WURS02241760.1:0-19602 GCA_011762765.2 Rhinocypha anisoptera | reverse complement strand
GCAACGAACGAAAACCGGGTCACACTGACCATGTAAAAACTAAGTTGGTACGTACTATATATGTTGATATGTCATTTCATTATTGTCTATTATGTTTTTTTTGTGTATATGCCACTATATCTTATCTCGTGCTGATTTGTTGACTGGTTATGTGTTTTTCTTGTGTTCGTGTATATGCCCATCAGCCCTGATGATGATTTATAAATAAATCGAAACGTCGGCAATGGAATAATTGTAGTTGTAATTGGCCATATCCCTCGAGACAACAAAATCACATATCTTTCTGTGGCCGAGAAGTAACAAATACGATATATATATATATATATATACACATATGAGATAGTCGGTGGCACAGTGGAGGGAAGGGCAGCGTGAAGTGGTCACATTTATGATTAAGAAACTAACTGAAAGTGAGTAGATGATTAATCGAGACGTAGGTAAACGTAAAAGAACATTAAGCCAAAGGAACACATGACTCATTGAGCGCAGTACAGGACAAATTTGAAACGTTTGGGATGAAAACAATTATAAGGAAACCAAAATAATGAGCCTTTCTAGAATTAATATACTAAGCTACTAATAAGGATAAGAGGTCATAAATTGGAGCTAGTTAAATGCGTTGCTTATTTGGGTGGTATCTTAAAGAAAAATGGGTTCAGCGGCTGGTACAACAGAAGAATTGCCATATATATAGAATTTTAGACGAAAAGAAGAGTATTGGTGAGAGGTGTTTTAAGGATTTAAGGATACGTTTAGTGAAAAATTTCATATGGAGAGTGGTTTGAGAACTTACAGTTGATTACATAAAGTACATTACATATAGTATTACATGATTGAAATTTTGCTCTTATAAAAAGTAAGCTTTAGAAAATTTCCAGAATGAATACTATTTTGTAGCAGTGAGTGCGCCACATAGAGTGTTTTAATACTCTTAGTGTTATTACTCATACTCATTTTTTAAAACCCTGGATTCAGGCATGTGTCGCATCATAGGAAATCGTCTTATTCGAGACGAGATTCTGGAGCCAAAGAAATGAAAATGTTTCTTTTCGAGGGAAACCAAGATTGGCCCGTAGGGGAGACGGACACGAATTGTGGAGAAAATATCAACTGGCTGACACGTCGCACGCGGTTCACTATTGGCCAAGACGCAGGCATATAGCGTGGAGGATAGCGCACGTTGCAGTGACAGCTGCCTCTTCCATTCACCAGTGAAACTTTCGAGAAATTCCCTAGTGTCCTTGGTGTGCTTTTCATAGGGGCAGGCAGAAAATCTCATTCTTGACTGCTCCACAAACCCTGGGTAGCGCGAAAGAAAATAATGTCACTACTAAACACCAGTTTCAGGATAAACGCCGCAAACAAATACGAGCTACAGTTCTTGGTGACTTGAGAAGAGGAGAAAGAGGACTAGTATTCCACCATATCGTGTTTGCCGATAACCCTCAACCCATTCCGTCATATTCAGTTGTAGCCCACTTTTTATCACCCACTAAATGTTAATCTTTCACTGTTCTTTAAACTCTTTTATGAACTCACCTCCAACCCTGATTTAAAACCTTTGGCTTAATTCAAACTTTCCTAGTCACTCTACATAATAATGCATATTAAAACTCTGAGAAGAATTTTTAAACGCATCCCGTCTCAGTTAAAAAACCATACAGTTTGTCAAAGTATATGATGCTGAAGCAAGAGTACTATCTATAAGGAAAAAGACAGTTTGATTTAAATATAAAGGTCCAAGTAGGAACAAAGAGCCAATAATATTACGGCATAAAAATATTCATTGCTTATTGTGTCTAACAAAGGACGAAACTAGAGACAGAAAAGGGACTGCTGTAAAAAAGAAAGCGCAGTTATCTTAACTAATATGGATTGTATAGAGTATCGTTTAATAATCGCATTAATTTTTATCAGCGTGAAAAAACAGATAAAATTTCACCGATATTTTTTAGTAGAACAATGTTTAACATGCGATTACCAAACAAATAAAAAAGAAACGGTACTTGGCGTCGGCGTACGGATATCTAACTAACAGGAAAGACTTATTTGACGTCATCATTTCGAAATTGATTTTGGTAATGAAACCGCAGGCTGGTGTAAAGTGATATTCAATCAGGTATCAATATCGGAAAAATTGATTTTTTTTTCTTGCGTCATCTCCGACTACTTACCTGAGGAAAAAATAATGTCTAAAGGTATTTCAAACGGGGACCTTCAACAAAAACAAATCAAGAAATATGTACAATTCTGAAAGATACAATGATTTAAACAAATATTTTATTGAATTTCAAATCATGGGCATTTTTAAAGCCGGGAGATGGAAATGTGGAAAGCTATTCCTTTTAACTAGATGCGGTGGCTAATAACAGTTGCTACGAGAAAATAATTGTTGCCAATAAGCATTTGGCCGTCGAGATAAGATTACAGTGCATCAACTTAAGGTTCTTTAAAGTAAAGATGTAGTAATAATAACTTTTACTCAAGTATGTGTGTTTCGTATAACACTGAGGAAAATACTTGGATCGAAGAAATGTATGATAATAAGATATAAACTCTCGTTTTTAAACATTTTGACTATTCATTGCAATATAAAGATAGAGGGATCTTTACTTCGGTTAGTGTATTGTCCATCGATTAGGCTTTTTGAAAGAAATGGAAATGTCAACTATTTATCAATATGAGGAATCATATGGACATCCCTGAATCCCTGAACCGGTGAAGACATCGCCGGAGTCATTCATTGAGAAATCAACAAATCTTTAAACGATAATGTCATGCTGAAATATATGACATTTATTCGATCAAATATTTTTTTCCTTTACGTTTTTAGGATTATCGAAAGAATTTGTTTTTATGTTCTTAACAGAATTCTAGAGGTATTTAAAAAGCATTATATTATCATTATTTAGAATTTTACATATTCTATGGTAATTTAAAAACATAAGCATGTACAAAACGAAAGGAAGAATAGTGAGTTTTTGAGTTCTATTTCTTTTGTGGAACTAAGCCATTGCTTTACTCTTTATATTTCTTGAAGATATTATTTGAGAAGAAAGTTGAACGATCATACAGATTTTAAACACCGAGTTATATTTAAGATTAAATACCAATATCTTAACAACTTTTATCTATATAAAAATAATAGTAGTAAATGTGCAATGGAGTATTCAAAAACTTTCGTTTATAGGTACAGAGATAAAATGACTCTAATGGATAAAAATAAACTTTTTGTAAACTTTCACCGTGATTTCATCTTAAAACTCCAGATCGTAATAAATAAAAAAAGGATAAAATATACCTCAATTTTTTCCAACGGAAAGCATTTTTACAAGTGCATTTAAATAAAAAATTGAATTGATATTCTACTCGTTCCTTGTGGACCAAGTTAAACATTGCATATTTTTCCGGCTTTACAAGTTCATGTCTAGAATTGGACCACCTACTCCTGGAATTTTAATAATCGTCTTTCAGATCTTCATGGTTTCTACATTTCTTCCTGCCATCTAAACCACCTGTTTCTTTTATCTATCTTATATCTTTTAGCACGCTCTTCAACATCCCACTATCATTTAATATTGCCACCGACCAATTTATATGGTCTCTTGTAATTAACTCCAAAACACTCCATCTTCTACCAAGCCGAACACTTCGTTTTATCTGAGGGATTCGGACGTTACTTTATGTTTACTGGTTAATTTAATTCAAAACACATTCATTTTATGTTGTTGATTCTGTCCATTGTATGTTTTCCATCCCTCTTCATCTCATAATAACGTATGGCTGATGCGTATTCAACCCCTGACTAACGCCCTTTCGGTGGCTTGCAGGGTATTTTATAGATTATAATATATGCATCACACTTTAAGATAATGACGTTAAATTTATACGCAATAAATAATGACAATGAAATATTATGATCACTGTTTAATGAACGGCCCTCGTAGATGTATGGGTATTTCAATTTTGAAATAGATTCCTTATTATAAGCTCCAAGGCCTATCCTGCATAGTGAAAAAAAATGAATAGTCATCGCATATGTAAAATTCATGCAATTTAAATTTTTCTCCTGCCTTGAAACAAATTAAAATTTAATACAGACAAAGGAGACTTTCATCAAAGGAAGTATTCTATTTCAATTTTTTTTCATTTGTAAGAAGAGCTATGGCATTGATTAAGGATGTTTCTTGGTTCAATCAACGTGGAATTAATTTTTAAACCTTACTCAAGATAATATTTATAGCTCATATTTTTTATTACGATGGAACATTTGCTTGTTTGGTCTAATAAGTTACGTGCAAATTTAACCTCATTTCATACTTAATAACAGGTTAATTTATGAATAAATTTGTACACCCCACAAAAAAGGGAGTCTCAATGTATACGGCTGAAGGAAAGAATGTAGAGCTAAGCCAAATATAGTGGAGCAAGACTCAGATTAGTTTTATTTAAAATTATGCACAGTTACAACCCTCAAACACAAAATATTCAGGAAATAATGGTTTGATAACTTTTTAGTAAAGTTGGAACATATCCGCAAAATGTAGGTTTTTCTAAATGTAGTGTGACGTCTTTGTAGGACTTCATATTATATTTTCAATGTATCAAATATCATTAATGAATTGAATTTCTGTTAACGTTATATTATTAGCCAACTTTTTGACACACACAGGTGGAGTGTACGTGCAAATAATTTCTATTTTCTTTGCGGAAATTGGGCGTATTATTTAGCCTAGTTTTTTCTGTAAGTGTATATAATATTTTTTGATATAACTAATTATAAAAATATATATATAATCATATACAAATATGCATGTAAACCAACCACATGGACGCCATTAAGTCGGACTACTGAGGTTTTATTGATTCAATGAATTAGAATGAGTTGGAATTCTTTCGAATAAAAATTTCAATTAATTAAATGTCGAGTTAAGAGTTGGGAATCGGCGTAAGATATCTAAAGAGTTTAGATTGATTTATAAAATCGCCAACAAAGAGTCCAAGAAACTTGTTCACCAACTGCCCTCCTCGTTTTACACGTCCATTGTAGTCAAAAGGAGCACACGGCAGAAATTGGTCGCCATCAGTAACCACTGCTTCTGTCTTGGAATTTAATGGATTTCAAGCATGCTCGTCTCATGCCGATTCCAATTCGCGCAAAGTCGCTTCATACTTACTGTGCTAGGAACGGAAGAGTCTTCTTATCTACCGCAAAAATCCCACAAGCCAACATAAGTTATTTTATTTCGCCAAATTAACAGTGTATCTTCCAGCTTAACTACGTAATACCTCTGTTATTTACTAATTTATTTATTCTGTATTTTCTTTCTAATATATATTTTGGATATACCATAAATATATCCTTAAAATTAGGCATTTAAAGTGTAGTGTTGAAAAGCAATAGTGTTAAAGAAAACTTTTTTCTTCTGTCCTAATAACTAAAGTTAATAAATTCATTATTCTTATCCTACATACGTCACGCATAAAAATACTGCATAATGAGAAATTGACTAAGAGTAGAGGAAGTTTACTGTGACTTTCGAAAAACTGGATGTGTTAGAGTATCTGGAATGATGCAGAGCTACAGGTTATTCCTTTAACCAGACTTTTCATTGTGAGAAAAAGTATTATAATTAAATGAGACATTAACTTTGAAATTCCACATAAATTCCATTTTTATGTGGAATTTCAAAGTTTGTGTCTCATTTAATCATGAAGTAGTTCCACGAAGTCACGCCGGAAACTATTTCCTATAAAATGTATTATAATTTCAGAGTATAGTATTTATATATATAGAGTTTTATAATGCTCGATATTATGATGAGACAAATATGGCAAGATAGAAGACATTCAAACCTCAGAGAAGATGTATCTTTGTGCGAGAGGTCTAGAAAGTATTGCCACGTATTTTTACTCTCCTTAAATAAGTAGAATTTGTGATATATTTGAATTTGGCGCGGATCCCTCAAACCTTCCACGTTTCATTGCAGTAACACCTTCTAAAGTCAACAGGTGGCACCACTGCAGCAGTTTATGAAATGGCTGGCAGCGTCGTCCACCGATGGACTTATTATGCTGTGGAGCTCTTGACGAAAATTTGACTGGAGACGAGGTTTGTGGTAATTTTTTCGAACTTAAAAGCTGAAGAACTGATGGAATAGGCTCAAACACCATCATGGAGAAAGAAAAATATTGCAAGTAGTAGGGTCACAGTCTTTCGGGATGCGAAGAACGTGATTCTGGATGATTTTTTTTGGAGGGGTGCACAATTACTTCTGTCAAATAAGTCAAACATCCTTAAGTAGCATGTCTTCGGCAAGTTCGCCAAATCAAAAACTAAGAAGGCTCTTCTTTCGCAATGACGATGCAAGACCACGCCAGACACCACGCAACACTGGCGAGGTTGAGAAAATTGACTGGGAGATCAGGCTTCATCCACCATCCACATCCCTGACCTAACACAATCAGACTTCCATCTGTTCGGGTCACTAAAGGAAGCTCATCGCGGGAATCACCTTGCAGATAAGTAGATACTAAAAAATTCCGTCCGCCTTTGACTGAGAAAGGAGGACTGTGATTTGCACCGCACTGGAATGCATAATCTTGTTTAAAGGTACTAAAAAATTTGGAAAAAGTCGGAGTTTACATTTAAAAGTGACAAATTAATTGTGAATGATGTGGCTAATATTCTATTTCTATTAAATTTAGTTTTTTGGTAAATTAAAAGAGACAAACATATGAGGCATTAATTTCTCACGTAATTCACTGACCCTCGTAATTCATTCAAATGTGGAATCGGATTTAAAAAGTACGGATGTTAAGCTCCGTATCAGACCGGGAAAAGGAAAATCACTACTGACAAAAATGCACCAAATATATTTGAAAGCGTTCAGTTGATGCAATCCATAGGTCAGAAAAATCTAGTTGGTAAAAAATAGATATTGAATTAATAAAATAAACTTGTTGGCCAGTGATGATTTAAAAAAAAAATTATTTAATTTTTTAATTTTCCAATCGGCCAGTTACAGCTCTAAGAGGCCAACTATAGCAATCAATAAAAAATAATAATGACGAATACACACACATCCATGTCCTAGGTAGACATAGAAAAGTCCATCTAGTCGGGATTCGAACTCGCGACCTCCGGGTTGTTACGAGGACGTCACCTCGCCGCCACCGGGGCCGGCGACTTTTAACTTCCTCAATCGCTACAGACATCAATTTAATCATTAATCACTAACAACATCTATAGCTATTATTTGATTCATTCCGCAATCAACTACAATATTTCCGATTTTCGATCGGGCATCAGAATTCCACCAATGAGCTGATTTGACTTAAATGCACCTGCAGTATTGGTTCATTAATGCACCAGCACATTCATTATTCCTTCATTTATGAATGATGATTCTAATTTAAGTCTTTCAAATTAAGAATAAAATTCGATTCTGGGTCTGATCCGAAGAGTATAGAGCCCAATATTTTGTGAGAATTTAGTACAATTAATAATATAGATGCACAAATATGATTGATGCAAAGCATTGTGGCCTCAAAATCACTCCTGGAGCGTTGTGCAGACCTATTTCCACTAAAATCATCAGGGAATTAATTAATTTTCTTATGCAAGGTTTGAGATTAAAACGATAGAATGTTTAACCGAAGAACCCTAGATGCAACATCCGAATTGAAACATAAGCTCAGCCCTTAATGGTTTCGTCATCTTATGCCGGCTGGAATAGATATGGAGGGTTCGAAGAAACCGATGTGATGTGGGCGAAGACAAATTGTGGATTCAACCATAGAGACTTCGGTAGCAGCCCAAACCCTCATCCGGGAGAAAACTTCACTCGACTCTCGCAGGGTTACCCCGGAAGGTCACGAGATAGAATCCAGCCGTGGGATGAAGTTGTGTTTCGTCCTGTGATATTTTATCTTTGCGGTTCGATATGAAATGAACTGAAGCGAGGTTTCGGTGAATTTAACAGCAGACCAAATAGTAATAATCAATTCAAAGTAATGGCAACAATATCCAATCTTTTTCAATGTCAGCATACGATCGAAAAGTACGTCTAACACTGACGAGGGGACAGTACTGAAAAACAATCCTTTTGTTGACACCCTAGCAACAAAAGCAGTGGACGCGATCGGAGCGGACTAGTGACACATTCAACAGCAACCAACACCCTCAAGTTAAAGTGGTGAAGTTCGAGGAAGGAATCTAACGCGGCTCATGCAAATGGGAAGCCGCCACTGTGGGGTGTGATGCATAAAGATAGGGAACTTTGGGACGCGGATCAATCGGAAAACAAATCCGTGCACGAGGCAGTTTTAGAGATCGAAAAAAGAGGTCAACGAACAGTAATTCACTGCACGTTTAGAGCCTTTTTACGCGTCTCATAACCTTACATTTGTTACGACGGAAAGAAAATCTTATCTTTCGGGAGGGCACACACAACGATGGACTTTGGAGAGTTCCTTCGATGTATACGGAGAAGGTCTTCTCACGAAAGACGAAACACCAGAGACGCAAGGCACTTTCGGAAGATGGAACGAGATTGGATGGGGAGAGCGAAACGGCTTGGCGTGTGGGCGGAGCTTTTTCGTAGCGATAAATGCAGCTTCATTCACTCCGAGTAGGCAAATGGAAATTCCAGGCGCAGCGGCATTCGAGGGGGTGAATGTGGCCCCTCTCTATTCTCATCCTCGCTGGAGGAATCCCAATGGGTAGGGAACGGAACAAGATTGTAGGCCTACTCAGTTACGAGGAACCGCCTTTGGAACAACGCGTCGTCGACTTTGGGACTGGATGACGAAGTATACATGACCGCGAAGATATTGGCACTGTGACAAGGAATATAAAATCAAAGTGGAAACTCGTGTCACTGGAAAGAGAGAGGACTCCACAGTCGAGGAAGGCTGTGAAGGTCAACATTAACATTAGTAGGATAGGTAAGGGAAACGCAAGAGAATGTATACGGATAAACACCAACGCGTATACAATACGTGTGTCGGGGTCAACTAAGGCTCCTAGGACAAGATTTTCGATTCAGTATCTCACAGGTTTTTCACCGATACGACTAATCCAATATAATCTGATGAAACAATACTCAATAAAAATAAATGTGTTCCTTAGGGCATGTAGATAAATTGATCAGTCTTGATAACAGTGACTGTATTTCTAAAGAATGATTATTAATATTTGTTATATTATATTATACTCTAATATAGTATTCTTAAGAGGAACTAAAGAGGTAAAGGGGCATTTATATTCAGATTTATTACGATAATTTTCCCTTTTAAAAATCTGATTACGCTTATCTCGCATTTTTCTTCGTCTAATTTATTAAAATATATGGGATTTATTTCTTTTTGATTATGAAATTCACATACTTATAAAGTGTTGCCGAAAATTAAAGGCTTCATATTTTGTTTCCAACACTTCGCTTATGTTAAATTGTATCCGCAGGGCTTCCGATTACAAAAAACACAACAAAAAGAAAGATTTTTTATTGTTTCAATCAATAAACCTGATGATGTAATAAACTTTAGGGAAACGTTAACGGCAACGGAATATTGAGGCTTCAGCACTCAACAAAATAAGAAGAGCAGCAAATTAATTTGCTACGTGGAATATTTTGTATATTTAAGCCACTGAATTTTTATACCCACCCATATTTTTTACTTTATTCACCCGTTATCAAGACTATAAAATCACTTCAACGATTTAAAATCAAAATTCGTGTCCTTTTATGCTTGAATGATATATAATTTTTCCATTTTTATTTAAAATAGAAAATGGTTAGTAAATTATCTGAAGTTAAACAAAATGATTAGAAAATACATACAGTATCGAGGATAAATCTTAGATCTAGTAATATTCGTATTATTGAACACTTTAGGAAATCGTAAAACGTATTATTACAACCTCTTTATCACAAATACTTCCGTAAAAATTAGGTAAAGAAACAATTGAATTTACTTTTTATTCATTTTTTTTGTTAAGACTCTACTGGGCACGAAATGAACAATATCGCTGTGGTTTTTGGGAAATTATTTTTTTCCCAAATACGTGCTTATCTAAAAAAAAGACAAGATTCATCGTGACCAACGTCATGCTACGTAATGGACGATTGTCGGAGCAACAAATTCATTGGATCTATGGAGAATTAACCTTACGTATCCTTAAGCAAGTCTCAAATTTAAAAGCTAGAGTGAAATTCCGTCATAACATACTCCTCACCATATTGATATTTTATTACTTCCGCGTTATTACTTTAGTTTTATACGCTAGAGTATCATTTAAGAAGAACTACCACCTAAAGATTCCTTTCTAAGCGGAAGTGAAACTATTGTCCCCGTAACGCCATATACACAGAAAAAAACCTTGTAGATGGAATCTTGACACGTCAAGCTAGTGCGTAAGGCATAATATACTGTTGGGTATCTGTTGTACTTTTATTCAATAAAAATATTATAGAATGAAACAAGAATTAAGAACTCGTCTAGAAGTAAACCTGTTCAGCAACTGATGATGATGAAGTGACCCTTCATCGAGTAGAATACCCTTAATTGAAGGGTATTCCACCGGTTAAGGTAGAATTTTGATGAAATCCGGATTAGGACAACCTTACCTCACCTTAACATAAATCCCTCTTTAACTCTGTATACTTTCTACAGCCTATCATGCTATCAGAAATACCTAATATCTCCTTTGAGTCTTCCATGCCTTAATATCCTGCCTATCACTTTCTCTCACAAAGAGAATTCGACGGCCCTTCCGATTAATTCTTTCTTGTCTATTCGCAAAAATAAGTGTGTCGTAATCAAATAAAGGAGGCAAAAACAGTGAGGTTGAGCTCAGTCTCTTTTATTGATCATTGTTCAAAGTCAGCAGCACAAAGATTTGTTTGACTATCAAGCTTCGCCTCAACTTAAATCCTTCTCCAACTCCGCGTAATCCCTACCAGTTGTCATATTCTATAAAAAATACCTATTATTTTACTACCTCGTTTACTCAACATTCCGTTGATTCGACACTTCCATTACTATCTTCAAAAGCCCATTGTCTATTAGTATCTACTCCATCCTTCCTGCCTTCTTCGGATTTAACTGAACAATTTTCTCTTCTTCCCTATCATTAATTTCACTTCTTCAATAGTTTTCTTCTCCATACATTTGATAGACTCCATATTTTGCCATAACCAGTATCTAACCTATGAAAAATATTACTCTGTATAATACTGTAAACAATATGGGTTGATAAAAATTAAAACTGAAATCATTATCTCCAGGCTACAAATTAAAAGTGACGCTCTAAAAACGTTTGGTTCACGCTCTACCGGAAGCGAGCAGGCTATGATGTTGATACAGTTTAACAGTTATTACATAAAAATATGAAGAAATTTGATACTGATATTTGGCAGTTAAGTGGATGATTTGCAATACACAATACATGGATATGACGAAAAAAGCGACATGAGATGTGTCTATTATTATAAAAAATTTCCATATTTTAGATCCTGTTAAAGTATTTTATATGCTGCCAAAGTACTTTTACTTTGGTTCTATACGGTTTAATTTGCTGATCATCATTATCATTTCAAACCAAAGACTGGTGGGCTCCAGACCTACACCCTTTCCTAACTAAAATTCTCTCTCCCCCCCCCAATGGTAGTTCTTTCTGATATCCCTTTTGACTTCCTCTCGGGGTCATCCCTTTTATTATCCCTTCAATATTATTTTTCACGTATTACTTAATAATCATGGTGTCCAATCAATCTGATTCTTCTTTTTCTTTTCGTACTTCATATTATCTTTTCTTCACCCATTCTTCTGCCTGCACACTTCCTATTTTCTCACCTTATCTGTCCACTTTATCTTTAGCATCCGCCACCAGCACCATGTTTCAACGGCCTCTATGCTTCTCTACTTTCCAATGTTTCCCGTCTTTGCGTCATCCTCAACACAAACGTTTTCGGATATTACTTCCTTTTTTGTGGAAGTGTCTTTTTTT
This sequence comes from Rhinocypha anisoptera, assembly GCA_011762765.2. Classification (NCBI taxonomy): domain Eukaryota; kingdom Metazoa; phylum Arthropoda; class Insecta; order Odonata; family Chlorocyphidae; genus Rhinocypha; species Rhinocypha anisoptera. The sequence continues at coordinate 7,589 of WURS02241760.1, read as the reverse complement.
AACATAGCAGTTATCGCATCTTTTTGTATAGTATAGTTTGAGAATATCACTCGTCAAGAATGCTTCCTTAGCTCGAGTCAATCTATACTTTATGTCGGTTGAACTTCTATTGAGCTTCCGAGGTAAGTTAAGGACTCCACTTGATCTAATGCATTTTCTTGCAGTTTAGAGTCTGCACTCAGCTTATCTCTGTTGCATAACAAGATTCCTGTAACATTATAAATTATTGTCATCCATACTCTCTCAGGAATTATTTAAATGTGTTCAAGGTTGTATCTGGGTCTTCAATTTGCTCTCCTCTCCTGCGATATAGACCAATAAACGTAGCATATTAGTTGTTAATGTTAGAGGAATCACTTTGATTAATGAAATTTTGAAAACGCTTCTGAAATTCTTTATAGGGAAATATTTAAAGCGTGTTGCAATAGGACAAGATACCTAATTTTTCATCACAATTAAACCATTGGGTACACACCCCCAATAGATAAAAAAATCAGATAGACCAAGAAACTAGCTTGGAGAAGTAAAAAAATGAAACAATAACGCCCCTCCACCTAATCCTGATTCTAAAGTGACAGGTGAAAACAGCGGAAAAGAATGAAAACTTCATAGACATGCCCAAAGAAAAATTCAGCATCTCTAATTTCTGTTTGCTTATACCTAGCGCTTCTTCACTTCTTTGTCTTCTCTCTTTTCTTGTCCAACCAGTGAGCCAGGAATCACTGTTAACCAATAACACAGTGATTATTCGTTGTATGAAGAAAATAAATATCGTCCGGACATTGTATCCAGCAGCAACCGCCGACGTAAAAATTTACTCAAAGAACTCACTCAAGACCTAATTTTACCACTCAATGAGCTTCTGCGCATTCTCCTTTCCAATTTAATGAAATAATCATCCTGCTCCTACTATTTCTCAAATGAACAAAGCATCTACAGAAACAAAGCGCCTATTGGTAAATGAGCCTCCTCTACACAATGGGAAATTTCTCTGAATTTCTTTGGATATCAGAGATGGTTTGGAAATCTTGATGATACCGTGTCACGGTGAAACCCGGGTCGTGTTAATAAATATTTAATTTGTCGAATTTCAGTGTTTTTCTTCTGTTACTTCAATATGCACAAACTAGGGTTTGTGAAAGAAAAGAAGAGCAAGGTTATATTGTATATAATTTTTTAGCGGATGATTCCTAACAAATCTGTGGGAAAAAGGAGCTTTTAGGACACATTTTAAAAGTGGTAGTGGAATGGAAACGCCTTTTTAGTACGGAAGTGGCAGTATAAATGAAAATTACCATTGTTAAATAAATTGCCATTGTTACCATTTTATGAATATAAAGACGTGCAATTTTCCACAAAATAATTGTTAATACTACACGGGTTTCAATGTTACTACAGCATCATCATCATCATGTGAGTTATTTTTAAAGCTAGAGAGTTATCATCAAATTTTTTTGTGGAAAATTGCACGTCTTTAAATTCACAATGATGAGATTCCACCACAAAACGCCTGATACTTCACTCTTTGTTCTATTTTTACCATTATTAGCAAAATATGAAGACAACTGGCAAACAAATCAATTTATTCGAAGAAAATTTAGCGCTTTACGGGGAAGTAGTTCGCATGCCTAGAATAAAGAAAAAAAATTCATTCACACGTTTTCATAAAACATATCTAGAGTAAATTAACTTTTTAGCTGCTCTGCCACTTGTAAACTCTTAAAAGGTTTTTATAAATATCTTGGATCAATGGGTTTTTTAGTTTTTAACATAGGCTATTATTAGGCAATTTACCAAGCAGAAATAAATTTTTGATAGACCCTGGAAATATCACAATTTGCCTTGCACTAAATATTTCTTAAGAATTATACACTCCTCCACCTGCGATCATTTCGTCCAAAATGACCCCTTCTCCTTCCACCTCAGCTTCCCGTTTTCTGCCCTAAGCTTGTGCCAGTGTTAATCGTGGGTCACCTTGTTGTGAGTGGTTTTGGTATAATTTTACGGCTGCATGTACTTGCTGACGCCGACCATTCGGGAAAATTAGTTTGAGACAAATACAGCATCCATGCCCAGGGCGGAATTCGAGCCTGCGACCCTTGAGTTAGCCGGCGAGCGCGCTACCCACTCGGCTAACCCTGCCGGCTCACCTCTGTTTCACTTATCTAACAATATACCTTAAATCACCGACTTCGTTATGCCGTTAACTCGTAGTATCCCTTCATTTCATTAATGCATTCATTTTATCTTCTAAATTGTGTATGAATAAATGACAGCTAAATGCGTTGGATAAGAGGTAAAAAGACAAGGTGTGATGTGTCAATAGAATAGGAGCCATTGGGTGTGAAATGGGTAGAAAACAAAGATAAATGTAGACTGTATGCTCCGATAACAGAAAAATGTGAATGAACTATGATACTTAGACTATTTATTCCGAGACAATACATAATAGTCGAATGAGCAAAAATTAATGCGAGAGAAGAATAATTTGAACCAAGGAAAGAGATAAGATAAGATAAATAAATGTTTAATGTTCAGGGAAAATTGATTCCCATGGAACATAAGTGAGTACATGCAATTCCTGAACATAGTGAAAGTACTAGTTTTGTAGTAAGTAATTGATACAAACAAAAAACAAACAAAATACCAAAATTAACCCTGATCATAGTGACAAGAAACAGAATAAACAAATCAAGAGAGGAGGGAGAAAAGTGGAGTGAGAACAAAAAAGAGTGGAGGGAGAAAGTTACGGCCGACTTATATTGAAATACTTTCAGAAAATAAAGTATGACGATTAATATAAAAAGAATCGAGAAGGAAACAGCATAACGAAATATTACACGAAGGAGATTGTGGAGAGATCTGAGAAAAAAACTGTGGTAGGAAGTAATTGGAAAACGTAGTAAATTGTCCATTCCCTAAACCAATATCAGGTTGCTCAATGTCTCGAAATGGAATTAATTGAAGATAATTTACACTATAAATTGCAAAAAGACTAACTTATTCATATTTTACAATATCGGAGAATGTATCAAGAGGGAAATAATGAATACAAGACTGATAACTAAAGTTATTAAGGAAAATCTGAATGACGATGTTATTTGCAGCAAAAACTAGAAATTGTTTCCCCATAAACGAGCATGAAATAAGTTATTTTTACTGCAGTATTATTCATTATGTAACTTTGATCGGATAGGTATGTTTATTTATTAGAACCAAATATCGCACTTTAGGTACCTGGAATACGATGAGGAAGACAAAGACATCTCTAATAAAACAAACAACTACCTAAGAAAGATATATAGCTAGCTATAAAAGGAGAGGCATAAAAATAATTAAGATAAACTTAAAGAGCATGACCATGACATTGAAATCAGTAAAATATAGAAAAATTAAATTAAAACAATTAGGAAATTAGACTTCAACAGTATCATTGACAACAATCAGATATGAATGAGGAATATGAAAGAAAGGGTAATATAATGGTGGCCTTCATTCTAAAACTCAAGTCTACACCATTATATCGCAGTCGTATACGAAGTTACTGCCTCCAATAGTTAGTTAATGATGTGTGTATTGTGGTCGGAAGCAAGAACCTTTACCTCAGCTTCATCAAAGTTTAATTTTTGCTACTTGTAATCTCCTACAGGCATCTTTTTGTCATATCATCTTTTCAGAGACGGCATTGAGCTCGGATGATTGATATTTTCCTAAGAGATGAACCCTTCGTGTATCGAAGAGCTTCCATTCCGAGTTTTCCAATAATCGCGTGACGCTTTCTCATGTCCGATAATTGATGCCATCGTCCGCCGTAAATAGCGGGCGTGGTCCTTCGTCGAATGAAGAGCCACAAAATTGGTGAAAGAAACGTTTTACTCTTTAAGTATCCGGAGGCAGCGAGAAGTCGGCATAGCAATACAGCATTCATACAGTTAGAAGCTAAGTGCATTAAGACGGGAGTCGAAAAATGTCAAACGGAAGTTTCATTCATAGTATTAATATTGTGGTTATAGTGGTTCATTTGGTAGACCACTCTATGGTAGACCAGATCTGAATTATTGTTAAATCGAATACAAATAACCATGGCCTTTACAACGGTACTAACAACATATCGGCCGGGTTAGATTACTGGGCTGAGTCCGCCTGCTAACCCAAAGCTCCCGGGGTCGAGTCCCGCTTCGATCAAGGGTGTTTTTGAACTGTAATTGTTCAAAAGGCTAAATGTAAGAGAGGAACATAACGTCCTAATTTCGTCTGATTAAATAAGACAATATTATTGTTATTATTATTATGTTGGCACGAATTTATTGATTCTTCTACACAATTTATTGATTCTTATATAAATAATCAGATTGAAGTCAAGAGTAAAGAAAAAAACTCATGTTTTACTATCGATTTTCAAATTTATTGATAACTAGACGCTATATTACTTTAACATGTTGCTGAAGATTTTGGAAACAAGATCCCTAATATAAGAGACAAGTTTGGCAGGACGCTAATACAACATGAAGATATTCGAGAAAGATGGAAAGAGTACGTGAGGAACTCTACGATAAGGGGAATAGACCTCTGAACCAGATTTAGAAAGAAAGTGGGAAGCACATGAAGATAGCTTAGGACCAGGGATATTACGTATATAGTGACATTGAAAGAGCCCTGCGGGATATGAAGAAGAATAAGTCAGTAGGAGTTGATAATATACCAACAGAATTGCTTAAGGGCTTAGGAAAAGTAGGAAAGAAGTTTTAAGAGCTAATTAGAGCAATTTACAATGAGGGAATTTGGCCAAAAGGTTTTTTTTAGTCAATATTAATTCCAATAGAAAAGAAAAAGAAATCAGTAGAAAGTGTCAACTATATAAAAATTAGTTTGATCCCACATTCAGCAAAGGTAGTTCTAAGGATCATCAGTAAAACACTGGAGGGAGGGGCAAAAAATATCTAGGTGAAGATCAGTTTGGTTATAGAAGAGGCAGAGAGACTCGTGATGAGAAAAATTATTGAACGGAGTATTTAACATAATGAGGATGTTTTTGCCTGCTTTACGGTTTTGAGAAAGCATTCGATAAGAAGAGTGGCCTAAACTAATGGAAATGTTTAAAAAATGGGAGTGGATTGGAAGGAGAGACATCTCATCCGAAACCTATGTATGACTCAAGCTGCGCAAGTAAGGGTGGTAGACAAGGAGTCTGGATGGGCACGGTTAAGCAGGGGAGTATGACAGGGGTGTCCGCTGTCACCTGTGATTTTTGACTTTTACTCGGAGGAGATGATAAAAGAGGCATGGGTAACGGTGGAGTCCGGTGTAAAAGTTCGTGGGGAACTCGTGTAATTATTAAGCTTCACCAATCACCAAGACGTAGTAATTCAGCCTAAGGTCTGCAAACCTTTTTGGGCGCTTTACAGGACCAGGTTGAAAGGTTTGGGATGAAAATTAACAATAAAAAACGAAAGTATTGAAATTATTGAGAAAAACGAAGGCTTGGCTAAATATCGAAACGGGGGAAAAATTAGAACAAGTAGAAAAGTTTACATATTTGAGAAGCATCACAGAGCAAAATGGACGTAGTGACCAGGATATCAGACGAAGAATTGCAATAGCAGAAGATACCTTTGTGAAACGAAAGGAGTTGAGAGTGACCTTAAGCAAAAACTTTAAGAAAAGATTAGTGAAAACCCTAACATGTTGCATAGCATCATATGGATCTGAAATCTGGTCCTTTAGGAAGGATGGCGAGCATAGATTGAAGGATTTATAGATGAAAGTTTGGCAGCGGATGGAGGTGCAGTGGACGGAGAGGAAAACTAATGAAGAAGTACTAAGAATGGTAAGGGAGGAGAGGCGATTGCTGCGTGAAGTCCAAAGAAGGCAGGAAAGGTAGAATGGAAGGGGTACTCAGAGAGAATGAGCTACTGAGGGTTGCGATAGAGGGTAGAACGCTAGGTAAGGGAGGTAGCGGTAGGAAGAGAATAGGGATAGAATGATAGGTGGCGGGAAGTATGCGGATTTGAAGAGGGAATAGGTTAAAATGCTGCGGGAAAATCAAACTTTTAAACTCATCTATAACCCACGTTAACCGATAGATTGCCCTTTATCATCATCAATAAAGATGTCTCGATTTGTTATCCTATTCAAACAAATTAGTTATCACATACTAATGAAACAGTTACTTGATAATAAAATGACAACGCACTACAATATACTCTTCAAGTATCCTCCAAATATCCAAGAGTTTTTCCAGATTTAACCAAATTATATTTCATTAAAAAATTTGACGAGTTTCTCATGAGTTTGAATGAAAATCCATTAGCATAAGTAAACATACCAATCCACCATGCAGTATGGTAGTCATCTCCCTTGATTTTGCCGCTTCTTTTGAACTAACTCTATATGTACAATACCTGTGATGGTACAGTTAAGGTGGCTCATTTGTGCTGCATAAATTGTCTAGTAAAATATTTTTGCTAAAAAGTAAATAACTTTTAAAAAATGTGTGGCTCAGCAAAAGTAGTACATAATGAAAAATCTCAAATTTGTTCTTCACAGAAAATAGAACAAAACTCATATTAAAATATTGGGAGATTTATCACTTATAATTATAAGTGCTAGGATATAGGAGGTATTTCAATTTTGTCATCAGGCGTAATCCATGACCGAAATCCATTCATTTTTCAACTCCTAATATCCGTTGAAAATAAGTGGTAAATGATCATTATATCAGACATATTGCATTTATTTATCTGATTCTGGTAAAACTCAATACAAAATAGTTATATCAATTTCTATATCTCATTATTACATTTGTAGACGGATGTTTGTAGTAGTAAATAAGTTTAACTGTACGTAAATAAAAATGCTGTTTGACATGTTGAATTCTGGGTGTCCTGGAACAGGTATCACAGGGATGTAATGGCCATTTAACTGTCTCTTTTTATCATAACTTTTCAAAAATCCGAAGAAGGAATCTTTATAGCAATTTAGCTCTATCGTATAAAGTAAGCACCGTGTCCACAATTTAAGAGTATCACTAGAGAAACCAAGGAAAATTTTGGAGGAACGTGATAACAAAAAGATTATTTTAAAAGTGTAGATATACCAATTAAAGCAATTATCCGGCCGCTAAGTAAAGACAAAACCTGACTTTTGTGAATTTTCAACTGATAGAGACTGAAAAGGTAAACAATCTGACAGTTGAAGAAACTAAAATAGTATTAAGAAATTTAGATTCGCTTATTGTCACGAGCGAATATAAATTGAAACCCGATTGGTGAGTTTTAACCTAATACATGTATGTAGATCCATTAGTTAAATACACACGCTGAGGGTTTTTGAGGAATACAACTCGATACATCCTTACTCTAATATCGCAAATCACCTTTAGTATCAATATGTACCCTACCATTAGATGGAGGATAGGATTACAGATCCGTCGTGAAACTTTTGATTGCCCAAGTTTATCTACGTGAGTGCACTTCAGATAGCACCCAAGACGTTTACTCGGTGGAGGAGAACGTTTTACGTGCCAGGGTGTAAGGGACCCCACGGCGTGTGGAAATTCACACATCAGGGTAGAGGGGCCAATTCATTTC
>WURS02241543.1:0-19604 GCA_011762765.2 Rhinocypha anisoptera | reverse complement strand
ACACAGAGAAAAATAACACTCACAAGTTTTTTCCAATAATTTCGACCGCTCAGCGGTCTTTCTCGAGGCGTAGTTATATATATATATATATACCGCCAACATTTGTTAGTTAATCCTACTAAAGACGCTTAGGCCTTAGAAATAGTCTCATACTTTCGAGCGGTTGCTATCACGTATTCTCTATGGAAAGGGACTTAAATATTTAATTTCATGCGTATCTCTTACTTAGTGAAACTGACCAGACCGCCATATTGGTTGTGCTACGATTCAGCGGTTATGAAAGCAATACTGTGGGTAGCTCACCTAGTCTTATCCTTGCGATTTTTAACGAATCGAATTTTCCTGTGCTGAACGTCAGTTTCCTGAGTGAGGATCTTTTCAGATGGATTCCACATCCTGCAGTAGTATTCCAAAAGGACCCACGTAAGAGAATAATCGCTCTTCTACTTACAAATGACTACTTTCAACAATTCGCCTGATTGAGCCTGCTACAACTTGCGCCCACAATTTTATGTGGACAAATGTGTGGACCCCCATATTTTTACACATTAATTCCTGTGAGCTTGCATCATGCCAAAAATTTGCAGTACATAATGAAAATGGCTTAAACTGCTCATTTTCGAAGTGACATTTTTCAATAGGCCAACCGTCTAGGTCTAATAAGGAAGTGAATACCGGAGATATTACATAATTTTTTCCAAAATCTTCAAAAACTACGTACTATAAATTTTAATACAATGTGGACTTTGAGTTTATATATTTTCAAATATTTACATTTTATTTGTGTATATACAAAGAGCACGGCATTAGAAATTCAAATAGTATTTACGTATACTGGTGATTACAAAATTTAATATCATTCAGCTCATTACACTTCGTGGTGTGTCTTGCTGATAGTGCATGCCTCTTTCCAAATCACCCCTTTTCCTTGCTCCCCCTACTCCCGTTCGAAGGTATCAAAGCCTATTATCCGTCATGTGATCAGCCACTTGCTTTTCGGAGTTCGCGGGTAATCTCAGTATGCATTATACCATAAAACAAAGTTAAATCAAAATGAAAACAAGTGAAAAGTGATAACTCACGTAATGCTTGTCACGTTGCTGTGGCGCTAAGAAATGTAAACTAAAATTACAGCCGGTGAAGGCGTATCATAAAAAGGTAAATAAATGAAGCAATAAATACATTGTCAACTTAAAATAATGACAAAATACTTCGTCAACTAAAATGAATACGGTACTCCGTCAACATTTCTGTACTTTTCCTAGCCTCAAATTCCCTCTATTCCTTCTTATAGCATTACGATGTCCATATTTTTTTTAGTATTCGTTGGATGAATATTCAACTTCAATCGGTTAGAAGGAAAAATCGGCGTTTTTATTTGCAATCTTATGTTTAAATCTTCTTATACTGGAGCATGTTCGAAGACGAAAGCATTTTTAAAAATCATTTGCGCAGTTTGAGTTTAACAACGAACTCAGGAAATTTGGAAGAGTTATTGTACAAAAAGGAATTTTATTTTCCATGCAGAATGTGATTCCCATAATTGTAGTTGCTCAACTAGTAAAATGTGGTCAATGAATGCATTTGTATGCGAGATTATTTCCCAATTCTACTAGCAAAGGAAAGGAGGACGAAGCAAAGGTAAATTATTCATCAAGACGCAACAGTATACGGTACCAGCACGTAGTGGATGGGCATCAAATGTTGATAACTACATGAAATGAGGTCTGGAAGATTAGGCTATCTGGAATGAACACACACTCTACGCCTATGGTAACATTCTTATTGCTCAACTTATATGGAAAAATGTTAAATGGAAATTGTTAATAGAAGAGGCTAGGCGTGAAAATTTGTATTTATTAACCCTTCCTAACACCATCCTAAGGGTTTTCCAGTTTTGAATAAGTTTATGTTATTATCTATTAATAATGTCATTTTCCACTTTGGCTGACACATTAATTCTCTTCTTCTTTTTATTGAATCTGTCTACAGATATGTTTCAACTGGATTCCCTCCATATCGCAGTAGGTCCTGAGCATCTTCTTTCATTTGCCTCTAACTTCTGTCAATTTTTATGTCGTCGAACATTCCCATTCTTCTTCTTCCTCCCCCTTCCTCGCTTTCCTTCTATTTTTCCTTCAATTATTCTTCTCAGTATGCAGTTTCGGCGTAGTATATGCCCCAACTAAGCTGTCTTCCTCTTTTTAATTTCCCTCAGCAGTTTTCTTTCCTCTCCTACTCCCAATAGAACTTCCTCATTTCTAATTCAATCAGTCCATTTCACCTTAAGCATACTCCTCCACATCCACAATTCGAAACTTTCAAAGTACTTTTCACCTTTCTTTTTGACTGTCCAAGTTTCGCTACCGTCAATTCACAACACTCCACCAAAAGATTTAACAAATCTATTTCTCAGTTCTATTGGAGTTATACATTGCTGTCAGAAACCCTTTCACCTTCTCAAATGGTCTTTTACCCATTGCTAGCTTCTGTCTTACTTCCTTGGTAAAATTCCCATTTTCCGTCACTAAACTTCCCAAATACTGAAATGATTTCTCTTGCTCAACAATTTTTCCTTGAGCAAGCACATTCATTACTCCCTACTATATTGCATACATTGTATATAATTATTATTTAATGAACTTATCTTTCCGCATTATAGCTGGGTATAGCTCTAACACTAAGGCGGCGAGTCAAAAAGTTTTCCTATGTATTGTAAAGTTTAAAATCGCATTTCGATTTGCTCTAGTATTATTGTATTTGTGAGCAAACGATCATGCCATGCAAGTCGAAAAACCTGTCCTCAAGACTTGTCAGTTCAGCCGACAAACAACAACAATGACTGGCGTGGTCACCGGTAGAGCAAACTTCACCGATCACACTTATCACATCACTCTTGAAAGTTTCGTTGTCACTCAGACACTTATTATCCCACAAAAACACATTGAGACGAGCAGATATCTTTTACCCAATAGCTTTTTAGTACGTCAATAGGTCCTTCACATTCACTACTTGAAAATAGTATCCCACGCTACTCTTTGAAGCATCTCTGTAAGATGCAGCTCCTTGTTTATGGTGGTATGCTAAGGCCTAGATGTACCTGTTAACCGGCATAAATGCACGAAAAAATTGCGTATACTTGAACAAACAACACTGCAACGGATCCTGTGTTCCAAAAATTTAATTACAATATTAGGATACCAAATGTTCCAAAGAGTATACTTATGATGAGAGTATATGTACTTACAAGAAGAGGGTGACCTGATAGGACATAATGTGGTATGGGTAGTAGTATTTTTGTTCATAGGGTGCTTCGACGGCAATGGTCATTTTGCATCTCTTCAAATCATAGTCCATTGGACCAACAACACACATTGCCTAGGCGGGACTCGAACCCGCGACCATTGGGTTAGCCGGCAAGCGCGGTAACCCCAGGGTAACCCGACAGGCTATTGTGGAATGATATTTAGTAAAACCCCAATTGGAAAGGATTTTAGGATTGAAAACCATTAAGGTGAACCAATTATGCTGTTTGAGGCAGAATAATAGAGAGTATTTCAGAGTGAGGAACTCCTGGGGTGTGAAGAGGTTGAAAGGTGGCTGTTGGGTATTTGGAGTACTTCTGCAAGTTAATATTCGGATTGATAACCTTTGTTGATGAATATTAGGGTTATAATAGTAGTATTTTTATTTATATGCTTCGACGATGGCTATGATCATTGAACACTTATACAAATAAATGAGATAGAGAAAGCGTAGTGAGGAAAAAAAATCACCAATGCCCTAAGTGAGACTCGAACCTGCGACCCTTGGGTTAGCCGGAAATCGCGATATCAGTAGACCTGGCTAAAATAGTCGGCAATATTAGGGTTCTAATTTGACTCAAATTCGTATATTCGTAAACCGTGAGTGAATAGTAGTACATGATGTCATCGACTTTTTATATTTGCGTCACCTTTTTTCCAATACAACACATTGAATGCACCCTTATTTTCCGGAAGCCAACCGCACACGTCAAGTCGTAAATTAAAGATTAGAGTACACAGAATATCCATAGTCGATGCTGAGGACAGACAAGACTTGAGGAAATTGATTGATCTCGATAGTTGCTCCTCCGACGAGGGCTTCTCCCCTCCCACCTTTCAGGCGTAATACGATACGACATCCCTTCGGACGTTTTTTTAAAGAAATGTCTCTCGCGGTTACAAAAGGAATACACCCTTAAGACTCTCGGGGAGAGGCGGCGGAGAAGAAAAGAGAATGGCATGGGAATGAAAATCACGTCGGGACGGGATGCCAGTGCCACTCGCCATGGGGTTATTTACTCCAGACGCGTGGATTTCAAGACGAAAGTACACACGAAAAGAGAACTAAGAAGTTTGAAAAAGGCCGAGTCACTCCCGATGCCATTGTCATCATTTTCTTTGGAATCAACTCATTTCCTCTCATTGGTCTCGTCCGGACAAAGCGTGCGGATCAAAAGAAGTAAATAGCCGGACTCCAAAGAAAATAATAACAAAAGCAAATGGATATTACTCGATCTATTGAACTTCTTAGTTCTCCCTTTTACTCTTTCATATCAGGGCTACCAATTTCAAAGTTTGAAGCACTGGGGAAGCACGAGAGGTGATTAGAATGAGTGTTGTGGTAAAACCCTCAATGATTAACAATTCCTAACTACCCGACATTTTCAACGAAAAATGTATAGATCTCACACTTGACACGTCATCGTTAAAAACACATTTTCATTATACCAAAGTACCCACCGATAGAACTCGTATGAATGAATGAACTAAGCATATAGTATAGGCAATTATTCAGTGAAACTTTCTTGTAGCATCAACAACGTACTCCTGTATCTACGTTTAAAATTGCTATGTCGAAGACTTGCGAGACATTGAAATATCTGTAGATTCGTGATTTTAGTAGGAAAAGAAAAACAATTTCTTTTTTTCTATTCTTTCTCTAAGTGCCAATAATATATTAGGGTACTCTTTCCAAACGCCACTACCGCCTTTCTCAGAGTTTTTGGTATATCTATTAGTATATCCATTAGTAACTATTACCCTCAGCTCTCTAGAGATAATGATTAACCTAACGGAAATATTATAGCATTCAGTAGATTGGTTACGATGTTGCTACCGAGTTTTATTCATCGCCTGAAATCATAATGATCATCATCAATAAAAGGTACAACAGGGCTGTAGAAGAATTACTTTCTCTTATAAAATACTTAGTTACAATAAATTGAATTAAATTTATTTCCTTATCCTTGATTTTGATTGCGAAATCTTATTTTACATATATCATGCTCAGGTGAGAAACAAGCCATGTGGACTGCGATTTGCTTCGTCGGCTCACGCTGTGTTTAACCTTCTGGAATTCAATTCGAATGACTTCATCTCGTGATCCCACTTGAGGTTGTAGCGCATGCTACCACAGTTCAAAGTGCATAATTCAACGTGCAATTAGTCCATGATCCTATTTAACAATTTAAACGGGTTAGGTAGAGACAATGCGGATCATCCGTCCATTCTCAACCCGTTACTAGAAAGAGACTCTTATTGCCTAACAGGCCGTAGTTGAAGGTTTTCGCATTTATTATATTGAAATTCTTCAAGAAGAATAATAAAAATGGTCTGCTCACTGGTAACTATAAAGTACCCTGTACCTTCAGGTGACATTTTCCTATTTAAGTAAAAGAAAAAAGGATTTCAGCCTCAGACCAAAGATAATTCTTATGACTTACTCATACCGGCAAACACCTCTAATGCTGCGTTAATGATGCTATTGGAGGGATGTCACCAATGTACTCAATTTAATACATTAAAAAAAATACTATTTGAAATATATTTTTGGAAGTTCTTCCGAACTTCACTTTCCGTCTATCCCTTTCATTTCCATACTTATATACCTTCCCTCCTGGTATAGATATGACGATCCTGATATTAGTGTTGAACATACTTGAAACCACACTATGAAAAATATTCTTTATTCGGTAACGTTAACATTTATCTCTTGAGAGCTGAGATTATTTACTACGAATAAGGAGAAATGATAACATTTATTTCCTAAAACTCAGATAAAGGGATTTATAATTAAGGGCTAAAACTGGGATTTAGAGTTAACTTCCATCCTGATAAGAGTATCGCCATGTTATAGAATGGCACCGGCCGACAAAACACACTGGCAAATAGGCACGTCGGTGCAATAGTCTTAGAAAAGTCAGTGTTATCGGATTATGAGCTGGAATATCTATTTTTAACATTACCTGACTGGCGCGCCACATGCAGTGCTCAAAGAATTTTAAATTCAGAATGCCCAGTGATATTTATATAAATCATACTGTGCCCCCTCCAGACCTTAAGTTTAGTGTAATGTTCGCGAGGAAAAATTTGGAATATTTCATGTAAATTCTGACATACATCAACAAAATACAGACAAACTATATGAAGCTATGACGGATTTCTTCTCATTCTCAACTTTAGATAGGAGACAAATGCCATTATCCAATTCGCAATTCATTTGGCTCGATCGAGCCTCTCTGATTGTCGACCCCCAGATTCATCGCGACCCCTCATGTCGAGCGAGCGTGGCGAGGGGTACTTCTGATCCCGCGGATCTGATGGAAATAGAAAAATAAGTCGAAGGAGACGGGGAAAATGGGATTCCTTGGTGGCAGTGGAGTCGATCCCAACTCCAGATCTCGATACGCTCACCCGGGAATCACGACGGGCGAGGGAGGGAAAGGGGGGGGGGATGGGATAGAGAAAAAAATAAAAATCCAGGGAAGGTCGCCCGGGTGACCGCGGATGGCGACGTGCTGGGAAAATCCCAGCCATCCACAAAAGAATGCCGCCCACTTCCGGCCGGGCCACTCACCGTGGGGCGGGTGGAGAGGAGCTGAAAGGGAGGACGAGAGACACCCGTCTGCAACCCCCTCCCCGCTTCTTATCTCTTCGCAAAGAATGAAGAGAATGAAGAAAGGAAGAAAGAGGGGTGGGCGGGGGAGAAGGAGGAGGGAATCATTCCAGCAGCCTCCGGGCTACGAGACACCGGAGAAGAGGGGACCGTGGCTGGAATGAGGGAACGACGCGTCATGTCAATGCCGACTTTAATTTAAATCCTCGAGGAAAATGTGGTTAGATGAGGAGGGTGGAGTGGGAGAGGAGTGTCCGGTTCGGGGTTCGGGATCCACTCCAACCGGGTACTCGTCGCAGTCTCGTTACGGCTTCCCAACCCCATTTCGGTTTTCAGCATTTCTTGTAAAGGAATTTATGCGTCTCCGAAAAGGGGATTTAAGTGCTTCGTGAAAGGACCCATCCCCTTCCCTTAAAACACTCTAAAGAATAGCAGGTAGTCCTGGCAGGTATTGCGGGGCGGACAAGCGACAAAGACGGAAAGCATTGGCATGTTTCTTTTGGATAAGTTGGAGAGAGAGGGGGGGGGGTTGCAGTGACATTTTTATTAGGCGTCGCAGAATCCCTTAGTTTTAATTTAGTGCCTCAATTTACGCACTAGATTACTGCTAAAACGTTTCGCTTATTGGCATGATAACTACTTGGGAGTTACGTCCATGCGATGAGGTAAGAACGTAATGATCCCTTAATTCATCCCTCTTATGTTATAATCTCAAACGAATGGAAATGGCCTGTACCGCACGTAGAAATGTTTTCAGACATTTTGCTTATCGGTGATATCGTAAATTCCTATTTTACAGAGAAAGCCTCGTAAAACACATCTGAGTCCTCAAATGAAATTATGATAGTGGGTAGTTATTATTCAAAGCCTTCATTTATAAGTGAACAGAAGTGACATCAAAACAAAGATAAGATTCGCTTTTCCACGGAAGCCTTTTTGTGACGGGGAGTCATCTGGAACTAGACACGGTTCTAGGTTTTTAACTCGATAGCGGTGCCTCGTATAAAAAGGAAAAATAGAAGCTTTTGGAAGACACTCAAGACATCTATGTCTTCGATTTTGAACGAGTGTGTGGAAAAGGTCCTAATTTGTACATTTTACATTTTATAATCAACGGAGAAATGTAGTAGTTTCAAGAAAACGGTCAAAAAAAGCGGTGTGAAGAATAATAAAGCCATGTATGTTGGTTTTAAAAATACTTATGACTAAATACAGATTAGATCATAAGATTTCGGTCAAGTCAAACAGACTTGTTTTTTTGAAATCATGTCTATAACATATTCCATTGTATTTACAATTTTTAGTCATCCATGCCAGGTTTTATGCACTTTTAATAAGGAGAGGGGGTGTCTTTAATAATGGTGTGAATTAGGGTACAGTCAGAATGGGGATAGACTGACGTTATAGTAGTACTGATCCATAATTATCGACATGAACTCCAGCTTTGCTTTGCAACTTTAGGTCTTTTAAAGAGGGGGGAAATTTGAAAATTACGTTATGTAATTGAGCACAAATCCAATAAACGGATTCAAAGAACTGATAATTTAATTATCTCCATAATGGATAAAAATTTATTTTTGATTTTCATAGGTTTCCAGCAAGTCCAATAAGTGAGTACTGATCCTCCTCGTCTCCTATCTGTACCCCTCGTCTGCCCCATCTGGTATCAGATCTCATCTCCCATTTCTAAGTTCAGTACACACGCAAACACAAAATTATTAATCTTACGAACGCGTTAAATAACATTTCTTTAGTCTAGAACCGGCGCCGATACGAACACGGGATCTCTTTAATAGCGCCAAATAAATTCTTGATCTAAAGAGTATGCGGATGAATTGAATTTTGATAAATGATATTCATGGCCTTCTGAAGAGGCTGCAATAATTTCCTTAGTCAACGACCAGAACGACCGCGTGCTCTCCCAAGCGCAGCGGACGTCGGCGTAGTTCACCGGCGTCGGGCGGGTGGGTAATTGAACTCGGGGAGGTATTAGGAACCGTGAGAAAATATGGCGGATCGGACTGCGGAAGAAAAAAAGAGAGCTGGGAGGAATGGGGTGAATGATGGGCCCACGGCCACTTTGCCCCGCGAGGCGGCGAATGGTCCCGGTGGGTGATCTTGATGTATGGTTTAATTCGAGAGGATCTCCAGGCGCCCACTCCTCACGGTCGGGAAGCGAGGCACGTGATCGGTGAAAAGACGGGCGATAATGTAGTGCGGCGAGCCCACGGAGGGGATTTATTAAGAGCTCTCGCGAGAAGAGTGGTCTCCTCCACCTTATCCACATTGCTCGCGCGGCTTAAAACTCGCGGAAGGAGACCGCACCCTAGAGGGAGAAAGATCAACCAGGCGCATCGTACCATCGCCCTGCTCGGTTGCAGGCTGCTGTTAACTGAGCGGATCGAAGACCATTCGAAATGAAACGAGAGACACGAAGATCAAGACCAAGAGTTAGATACGATCGAGACCATGTGGGCAGGCATGCGTTACCGGCGACCGAAAAATAACGAAAATCTCGGGCATACAACACATAATCGCACATGAGTCGACCCTTAAATACAAAAGTTCAACGAAAAAAAGCTAAAGTAGAACCTATACACACGAAGGGCGTATTTGCAGTACATAATCGAAGAAAATATGTTATTTGAGGTTTGAGTGAAACTTCTACAAAATAACACTATCCATCATAAAGGTTGCATTGGTTTAACAATCGAAATAAATATCGATTAATTTGCACTTTCAAGTAGGATAATGAAACCGTTGCAATTTATATATAAAATAAAATATGTGAATAAATACCAGATTTTATTATGAAGTTGTACGTTAAATTGTACACAAAATTCGCAGATGGCTTGGCCTTGTCTAGTCTGGAAGAGGCACCCCGAATCTCTCAGATACTTCCTTCCGAATTCAGCGTGCACTTAACAGAAAAGGAAACTACTGCCGGAAATGGACAATAGGTCATTATTCTATAGTTATGAGGTGAAGAAGCGATAATTTACTTAAATAAAATCTCCACTTCCCACGTAAATAGAGTATAAGTCCGTCTATCCTGCCAAAAAGACAACGAAACTCTGCCATGATATCCTGGTGGGTGGCGAGCTCGCAGGCTTAATCCTAAGCCCAAGGGTTCGAGTCCTACCTAGGGCATGTGTGATGTGTTCGTCCAATAGGGTTTTCTCGCTCTTTGGAAGAGGTGGAAGAAGGCCATAGCCGTTCACGCATTCTATAATAAAAATATATACTATTATAAAGGAAAAAATTACCCCACGTAAATAGATTTGGACTTACAATAGTAAGAACTATTATCCCATTCAAGTTTCCTTTCTAGTTTGTACATAGTATCTCCAAATTCATGACAAACCAGATCAGTTCTGCTCTTTATCAGCTCAGGCAATCGTAAAAACTGGTTTTCGCAAAGTTTTATCATAACCGATCCCATCCTTACCATTAAGGAAAATGTAAGAAAACAAATGACTATCAAATACTTCTCTAATTATCTACAGGAAACTTTGAAAAGACACTCGTTTTTGTCAGACAAACAGACGTCATACAGGTATCGAGTAGGGACCGCTTCAAAACAGACTATATAAAATTCCTAAGTAACATCTATGAAACCTCACTCTTTGTAGATGTCACCCGAGTAACCGAGAAATTCTCCCCAGCCGTTCTGGAAATAGCATTGTCAAAATTATTTCGTCACAGATGTAAAACAATCAAGGAAGCTCAGATTTGTGGATATTATCGTATTTTTGGATGTAGAAATTGACGACATTCAGACCGTAAGTAAATGGCTTCGTATGCCACGAATGGGCCTAAACATTTACCATTCGAAAACTAAAATCATGAGTGGGTCCTTACAGAAGCTGTACATATTGAAAACATCATTTCATAACAGGTTAGTGAATATACTAATCTTGATAAAATTGAAGGCGAAGGAGGTGAAGAATCAAAGATATATCGCCGTATCAACCTATTATAGAAAACTAATGGGAGGTACTAATACGTGTTTAAACAAAAATGTGCATTGGGCTGAAGAGCAAATGTTTTCATGAGTGCATTCTCCCTATATTAATATACCGATGCTTAAACTGGGCATCAAACAAATTAATCCGGGAGAAACTGAGAACACCACGAAGGGATCTGCGCTAAGTTCCTCAAGAAGAAGAGATGCTACGCTTGATTACAAAGCTGACAGACGACACTGAAAGAGATGCAACAAAGAAATGGAAGTGAGCCAGACAAGTAGTTCAAACGGAGGACGTTAAATGAACAAAAACTGTTCTTCAATGGATAGTTTCTTCTTCAATGGATTCAGAGACTATTAGGGGCCGGGAGGAAGGTCACCGGATTATTGGGACAAAGACTTAAGGAGAACTTTCGGATTTCATTGACAGAGAACAGCCCGAACCAGTGCTAACTGGAAAGACCTATTTAAAACAAATCCAGCTTTATGAGGCCACATCACTTATGATTAGAATGGCTGGTGAGGTTCACCAATATTTGATTTAGCATTTAATAAAGCGACGGGGTAAAAAATTTCGATTGGGTACCCAAGCTCGAACAATCGAGATATTGAATCTGCCCAACATCCAGTTATCCTACGCTTGCAAAAAAATTGCCGTTTGTCAAACCTATATTTTCACTCATTAGAATGTATTTAACTTGTGCAACGTAAAGCAGTAAAGAAAATTTACGCCTTTTAGCTTCGACTACTGACTGATGCATTTATAAACAGTCTATTAGTTGAAAATATCAGGGTCAATTTATGTACGAGATCGGCCTACCGATATACGAGGAAATTCGTATTCTTCTTCTGCATTCATTTTCATATGCTACTTCCGTCATCTTAAGAATCTATATGGGGATATGAAGCGCGATCAGATAGCTGAGAAACACGAGAAATTACCAGACGAACAAAATGTTGGAGTATTGGCGGTAAATTTCACTGCTTATTGAGATCAGGAAAATGTATAGGTGAATCACTCATCAATCCAGCATTTAGAGTATTATTTCCATAAACGAGATTGTACATGGACTTTTAGTTCGATATTTTATCGACTAGTATCGCATTAGACTCGAAATTTAGCTATGCACGATAAATTATTTGCAACAATCTATTGAATTGGCGTGAGACCTTCAAATTAACTCGAATCGTGGAGGTATATCTTAACAGAGTGAGCCCGACGTTTTCCTAGAATGATCTCTTATTCCAAGTATCAAACACCTAGCATTACAATTAAGGTACTAGAGGTGTTTATCAGTTTTGAAATCAATGAATATTTTATGACCAGTAGACGAAAATTTTAAGACTGTAGAACTTCAATGGTAATTAGTGGCATAAAATACTAATGACTTCGATTTTTTCATTATTATGAATTTATGACTTTTTCGCCACTAAACACGACACTCATCTTAGTGGGATAGGGTGAAAAAATTACGTGATATCCTGTCTACTACAGTAATAATATCTTTAATGTGACACCAACACATTGTGACTGTCTCTCTGGCGATCGGAATATAATGAAGCCGGCTCACTTAGAACACTGTAGTACGTTTTGTCTGGCTCCTACTCTTCGATCGATCTGACATGAAGGGCCCTAACAGGAGTAATGATCATTGTTGTCCTAGAAGTAGAAGGAATACGAAATCCATTCCACCGCCTAAAGGTCGTAGTCCATACGGGGAGGGAACATACAAACGTTCAACGTAAAGCAACGCATTGTACTTCTGCGACCCGAAAAATAATGTGCGGGAGAAATTTCGAGGAGCCCTAGTGTGAAACCTCCGCCTCTCTTTTGCAAAGTGGCAAGATACTCTGCTAGGTGGCAGCGAATTTTAAATTCACTCGGATATCTAAACCTTCAAAAATGTTTCAATGCCTGACTTCGAGTAAAAATACATAATCGTGTATGGTTCGACCCTGAATTCTTTACGTAAAATTTTATCTCTTAGGATTCTAACTATACGCGATTATATATGGCCTTCGTTCCAATAATGCAGGCACAGAAAAAATTCTTGAAATGTCAGCAGACCTAATGATATGATGGAGTACAATCGAAACCGGTCAAAATAAAGTACATTTTTAGCAGTGGAAAATTTTAATCTCCTTATCATTAAAATGTTCCAATTCCATATAACGCCTGAAACTTCGCATTCGTTATTTAAATGTATTATTGCCCGCCTCTGTTTACAAGTAATAAATCTAAAGAGCTGATTTACATTTAGTAGTTACCAAATAAAAGATATTTCGCTATACTTCAATACGCCTTGAAGCATAGCTCAAGTATTCCCCTTGCGTCTTATGGCTTATAAGTTTTTAAAATGTGTATGTTTAAAATAACGGTAATATTTACCTAAAGTTAATCATCTTCATTGATAAATATTTCACTCATAACCCTTACCACTCCTATGTGCTCACTTATTGTTAAAGTAGAACTTATTTTCTGCAAATTATGGGAATATACTGGAATCATAAATCATCTAATTGATGCATATCAATGCATAAAATAATTATAATATTATGGGTATTCTTAAATTGAACTTAAATACTCAAGAAGAAGAATATAGCATTCCCAAATTTTATTGAAAAACATACGGAACCATATGAAAAAGTTAAGAGTTAACATTAAATTAGTCGGTTGTCATGCAAAAAACAAATGAGCCTATTCTTAAGCATAAAACTCAACCTTTGAGATTACAATATATGTTTTTAAGGAAAAAAAAAATAGAAAAATATTTTCACATCAATATTTTCAATGCTTTGCATAACAATAAAAAAGATGCAAAATTTATTTACATCACACTAATGGGGGCATTAATAATCCGCTTTAATAAAACAAACATTGGGTTATTCCCATGCATGATTATTTTAGCGTGGCCCAGTCTTCAAACGGTCAAATTTGGGCCCTCGAAGATGTTTCGATGTTTTGTTTTCAATAATGGATCTTATTATCACTCACGAAACCCATCTTGTTCTAAGGATATCTTGCGGCGCACGGGCGATGCTCCTTTTTTCGAAATCGAAAAAAACTTATGGAATCGCAAATGGGAAAGAAAGTCGGGCCATTAAAAAATTCAGAGCAATTAAATCCGCTCACGATTCGCCGAGGAGAGAGGGAGAGAGGAGAGCCCGGCTCGAGCTCCAACCCGTTAACCGTTGACCCCAGGGATTCATTAACCACGCTCGTAACTTCCGTAAGAGAAAGTTTTGATTCCATGACCTCATCCAATAGACATCAAAACAGCCAGTTCGGATTGTCATGAATTATTAATAACCGAAGGAAGAAGAGCACGCGCTCAGCGCCATACACGCTATTCGTGGTCGGTTTGGCTGAGTTTCATAATATAGAAAAAGGATATTAGAGTAATGGATTTTCGATGCACTGCAGCCACATATTTTAAATTTAAGGAAGGATAGATACATATAATGGTACATCTCCGAGTTCCGTAAGCTGAATACCGACCAAAAGTTAATTACCTATGTCATACATTACCGTTAAAACGTAAGGTGAATTCTAAGTTAATAATATTTGCGGGCACAAAACCAGATTCAGTTTATGGTACTAGATGGCCAAATGAAAGTAGTATAAAGAAAGAGAAAGAAATGAAAGAAGACGTTTTTATCCACTACGAAGACTCATTTTTGTAATTTTTAATAGCTAGTCCTCCTAATAGCTGAAATAATTTGAAAGACCGGAACCAGCTGCATCAATATTTTGCAATTGATTCTTCCAAAAGAGATCTGGCCATTAATAACTAGTCTTTCTTACTCGATAAGTGTTTTTTTCAGTGGCATCGATTTACTTTTATTTTTAAGTTGATTACGCGAATTTAAATAATTTCACTCTGACGCCAAAAAAAATACTCTTCTTCTTCTACTGAGAGCCACAATTTGGAATAATAACCGAAGGAAGGAATAATAAAGATTAGACTTAGTTGCATATGTCATTTTTATAACTGGGCGAAATTACATAAAAAGCCACGATTCGATACTCTACGGAAGCTATTATGGCAACTAGAAGCAGATAAAAAAGTAAGTAATTTAATTTTGAAGAGTAACATGTAACAGTGGTGACTTGAGTCTGAAAATGATCGAATGGATTAAGTCACATTGCGCTACGCATAAATCTAATATCACCAAACAGTAGATGTAACGATAATGAAGGCTGGGATTCCTGATATTCGAATCATTGATCGAAGAGTTATCCAGTGGGCGCCTTGCTAAACTGAATTGTGAGTGCAACGGAAACGCAACTGGCTAATGTGCCTCTTAGCCTCCTTCGATAAGGCTGTCAGAATAAATCAAATCTCTCTCACCGATTTTCTGTTTGTGTGGCTTCCGAGTGGCAAATAAACAGCTCAAGGGGAAATAATTCAATTATTGAAGCAACTCAGTCTTTTTTAGGCAATATCACTTAATTCAATACCAAAAAAGACCAAGATACAAATATGGGAACTTCCCAATGTCATCGCTGCATTCTGAATTCAGGAGGATATCAGTTATATGGAACACGAAAATAGAGGTTAACACTCCTTAATGCTTGCTAATACGCTCGCATTCATAATTTCGTCATTCATCACTACTTTTATTAATAAAAATGTAAAATGTCATGAATATTTTTTTAAGAACTATAATATTGTGAACACCTATTCTTGAATTTAAGAATATAAAACTCGCTTTTATATCATTGAAACAGTTATACATAGATCTTTCAGCAATTATTAATATAAATTTATCGAGCAGTCTGTGGGACTTCAAGAGACTAATCGCAAAAAGTCAATTCGAAATGTTGCATTTTTGTTAAAAAATAATCATAATAAAGTTGTTACAGTTCTGCAACAGAAACAGGGAAACTGTGAAGGATTTCCACAATGTTACACCCGAGACCATTTCTTACTAGAGTTATTGCACTTAATTTATAATAAAGGGCATTATTACTTACATTTCAAAGATTTTCCTTGATAATATGTTCCTACTAGAAATCAATATATACCATTTTGTTTCCATTCAGGATCTTTCAGGTTTTTTACTTAAAACAAACATGAATTATTTTATGTTGAGGAAATATCGGTTAGAAGTTATCAATGTACAAGAAAATGTATTTAATGAGCATTAATAAGAACTGACATAACAATTAAAAAGTATTTATCGTAAAATAAAAAAAACTAAGAAAATGGCAGTCCTCCTAAGTCCTCACTTCACCGATTGCGTCATAAATATCCACGTCACTGGACAAGCGTTAGTAAGGAATGAAAATCAACTTCAAACAAAGTAGGCAACTGATTATTTGATACGAAAATTTTATCAAAATTATTTTGCGATATCCTCCTTTGTCACGAGGAAACGGTAACGATTTATCAACGCAATGTAGGCATGAAAAAAAGAAGAACCCGTTCAATAGGATTGGCCAGTTTCTCTCGTACGTAATTTCTCTCTCAGGAACGTATACACTGCAAAGTGGGACGTGTTTATGGGAGAATTGCTCCACAACTCCCCGGCGACCTTCCCTCGCTTTCCAAGCCGTTCATGGACCACAATTTGGAAACACCGCTAAACGCGTGCGTCTGGACCGGAAGACGAATGTACCATCAATATCGGCGGAGACTTTCACTGGAAACTGATAGATGGGCGCATCACGATCCAGGATGATCCTCCTTCGACGGAGAGATGGGCTCGGAGGAAGGAGAGACTTATGAGATAGCGCGGTGTTGGGGGGTTTGGGGCACACAAAATCAGGACCCGCAGGAGCAATCTATTAAGGTTTAGCAGGCGTGTGGGGGCTGAGCGGGGATCAGCCGGTGAAGGTTTAATCGATAAATATGCAGGACAGGAAAGAAGGGCGGACTGAGTGGAAAGTATCAGGAGGGGATGGGAAGAAAAGGGCGGGGGGGAGACGAAAAGAAAAAGAGTGAAAACGTAAAGGACTAGAGAGACTACTGGTTTGAAGCTCCTCGCGAAGACATAAATATTTTATTATACTTCTTGCACCGAGTCTTCCGATGGCAACCAAACCGATCAATATGTACTTTCATGGAAGAGAAAATTCGTAAATATCACTTTCTCAAGATGATCACGAAAACCGAAGGACATTCACTCTCTGTGTATTGCAATACTCCGTAAAAGGAGCAATCAGTGGTTTCGAAAACTTCAGGTGTTCAGTGGAAGAATATTACGTCACATTGGTTTATGAAGAATGCAATGACGCAAAAAGTATAACATATCATCTTTGCCTCAACTATGTGGAACTACTTCAGATAACAGACTTTACAATACCACAAATAAAAGTTTTATTGTGCGACCTGTTTCTATCACTTAGTGGACATCATCAGGTAAATATAAGCAGATAAAGCATAAAAAGTATAGAAGACCAAGCTCCCCCAGCTGTTATGCAAGAGTTACGAATATCCACTAAAGGTTACAGAGCTATGCTAAAGGAAAGAGCTATGCGGATGACGGATGAAAAAAAATATTGCTGGTAGAACCATATGGAAGTAAACAGATATAAAATTAAATATCATTTAGAAAACCTTAGAATTATCATGAAGGATTTTGGGTTTACTGAGTCTAGAATAAAAAAACATACTTCAAATTATAATTGTAAATCCCAAAGGTCAATTGCATGGGAGCAATTTTAATATATATTTACGTATGCACTATTCAAATAAGCTGTACTCTTTATGCTCTCTGTTTCTAAGTAGCAATACACAAATTGCAAATTCAAACATGGAAATGTTGCTATTGCAATTCTATATCATTTTTATTCCTCAGCAGAATTTGTGTCCCATAACGGTACTCCCTTGCACAGGGGATAGAAAGACATATGCATCTCTGCCTCAATTATCGTCACATCTATGGAAGGGCGATTTCATTCTTTCGCGCAGTTAAAATGCGTCTTTGATCAACTTGGGTGTATTGTTTCAGGGCGACACTTGAGATGTAACAGATATGGATGGTGTTGATTGAATTGACCCCAAATCCATACAAAGCTTAATTGGGTAAAGTCGGTTCGATACATAAGAATTTTATAATACGAAAACTGAAAACAGGAAAGTATGGGACAGGTGAAGGCCGAGAAATCGAACGAACTAATTTGGAGAGGAATGGGAAGGAGAGAGAAGTGACATGGGCATAAAAGGAATAAGACCAATCAAGATGAAAGATGAAATCGTTAAAAAGGGGTGGGAATGAGCAATGGTTGTATACGTATGTATACGAAGATTCGGAAACTCAAAAAAGGACTGCGTCAATAAGAGATTGATCCAACTGCAAGTGGAAACAGATGAAATACGTTGAAAAAAAGAAGACATACAAAATTCAATTCCGCCTCTTATTTTGGACTTAAATTTTCTCCAAAAAGCCGAATATGATCTAAAGAGTTCATCTATGATTGTGTGCATGCTAGAAATATTTTCTAAATTAATTAATCAACTGAGAGAAGTATACTGATAAAAGAGAGGAATCCAATGACTTCGGCCACTCCGGAGTGATCACAAATAACAGTGAAAAATGAAATAATTGCGGTCCACTTAGGTTGATGGAAATCGTTACTGGTTACTAGTTAAAGAATGTTCTCTCCCAAAAAAGCGTGTGTATATAACATCTACGGTTTGGAAATGCAAAAAAATTTCTAGATATATGAAATTCGATTATAAATGACATTTAAAACGAGGTTTTCTTTACATCTCTATTTTCCGTGAAATTATTATAATCGCCAGTTTTGAAAACTTAGCAGAAAAAAATGTTTTAATGAAATAATCAAATTCATAAGTTTTCTTTAGTATTTTTTGTAATGGAAGCAGAAAAATATAGGACCTACTCAGTGAAAATGGAGGATTGTTTCAGTTGAATTGTCTCTTTTTTATTAATATCTAATTGAAATGAATCACCATTCATCTATAGGTTCACCGCAAGCTTTGGGTTTCCAGAGAGTGGACGGGAGAGATGGTTGAAGCATCTCCGAAACCATACAGAAATTATGGAAAGGATGTGAATATCGATGAATATCAATGAGATTTACTTGTTTATTCGATATCTATTGAAACAAGGGATGACAGGAAGGAAACAATTATGGATACATCGGCATCCCCAGCTCCAAGGTCGAGATCATCTCCAAATATATCCATCTCCATCGAAGGTTTTGAATTATTGCTTATACATTTTAGGAATTGGGATCTTGTCATTAAGTCGAATTACTTTTCTGGTGATGTTATAACTTTAAGGTAAAGACTGTGGATACATATGAAATGTATGAATGTAAAAAAGACCGTACTATAGTCTTAGATGCTGAGTAGTCTATAAATGGCCTGGTTCTTAAAAATTCGCAGGGATGAATTACAGAATATTCCTGAGCGACAAAAGTCAGCAAAATCCCATAAGCAAATCCTTCATGCTTGGAGTAGGTAATATATTAATGATTTTCTAAAAATTAAAAACCATTATGTTAATGTAAACAAATGTCTATCATCAGCGCATATTGAAATTGGTAATTGGAATAAAGAAAGGAAAGTAAGGACCCTACATTTGAATAAATTTAGCTATATACATATATATATATATATACATATACGTATATATAGCATTCAAATTATAGTAAATTAGGAAATTATAGTATATAGTAAATAGGACATATAAAAGGACGAATACAATATGTGGTTGAAAATATTGACGGAAACCGACAAAT